>JZKD02S0173250.1:182328-203130 GCA_000966675.3 Picea glauca | reverse complement strand
GGGGGTCCCTTGTTTGGAAGACGAACGAACGAAATCTATTCGGATGAAGCCACGGTCTGTTGTGACCGTTGGGTACAGGAAAGAACGTGGGAGTTAACCCTGAAGTCATTTGGACTTCGCAAGTTCAACGAACTGAGCGAGTTCGTCGTAAGGGAGGTAAAATCCCTGAAGTTTCGAAGTCCTGAAGTTAAACCTAAGCCTCAGATCTGAGGATGCCCAGGAACCATCCCAACCGCCAGATCTAGGAGGTAGACGATAGCCAAGTTACCATAACTACCCATGACTTAAAAACCTGACAGCGGACATGATAGTTCACGGCCACAATCAACCTACGTTGTTGATCTAGTCGAGAATGGAAGATCAATGACTAGGATTAGACTAGAGTCGAGTGAGCACTCCCCTGGTAGCGGAGGTTGAACCTTGCAATCACTGTGAACCGTTGATCTATGAATGGAGATCTAGGGTGGGGAATTATTGTGGAGCACGAAAGTGAAAGTAGCGAACGCGCTAGTTCGCGACCTGCAATTCACCAATGTCGTTGATCTCGTCAGGCGGGAAGATCAACGATTCTGGTTAGACCAAGTTGGACGAGCACTTTCCAGATTGCGGAGGTCAAACTCTTGATAAAGAGCATGCACGTTGGTGCCCCACAATTTCTGTGAATCGTCGATCGTCATTGACCTTCGATCTAAGTTTGACGAGATCCCTGAAACGCAAGGAGTGCATGGGAAGGAGAAATCTTCAAAGGGATAAAGATTAGAGGAGATAAAACTTTCAGGCGTGTAGACAAAGTCCAAGAGACAGACCCATAGGAGGAGAAAAGGTCGAGGCCTTTGAACACTTAGAAAATCTTCTAAGTCGGAAGAGATCAGAAGCTCAAGAGGAGAATTTGAGGTTTGATATTTTTGAAGGCCGAAGTCCTGAAGCGGACGAGAGCCATTGATTTGGAGAGGACACGTGACAAACGATTTGCCACTCTAAGATAAATCAATCTGGAAGAAAGAGAAGGTATTGAACAAGAAATCTCGAAGGCCGGAAAGCCGGAGTTCATCTGAACCGCCCATCTGCGGGAGGACACATGTCATCAGATCGTGGAATCCGAGTAAAAACGTTTCGAGAGAAATGGAGCGAGGAGAATTTGAGGTTTGAGATTTTTGAAGGCCGAAGTCTCGAAGTAGACGAGAGCTGTCAATTTGGAGAGGACGTGTGGAAAACTATCTGCCACTCCCAGAGAAATCACTCTGGAAGAAAGAGAAGGTATTGAATGAGAAATCCCGAAGGTCGAAGAGCCGAAGTTCATCTGAACCGCCCATTTGCGGGAGGACACATGTCATCAGATCGTGGACTCCGAGTAAAAATGTTCCAGGAGAAATGGAGCGAGGAGAATTTGAGGTTTGAGATTTCCGAAGGTCGAAGTCCCAAAGAGGACATGAGTCGTTGATTTGGAGAGGATGCATGGAAAACGATCTGCCACTCTGGGAGAAATCACTCTGGAAGAAAGTGAAGGTATTGAACAAGAAATCCCAAGGGCTAGAGAGCCGGAGTTCATCTAAACTACTCGTATGTGGGAGGACACATGTCATCAGATCGCGGACTCCAGGTAAAACTGTTCCAGGAGAAACAAAGAGTGAGGAAAACTAAGATCTGAGATCTCTGAAGGCCGAAGTCCTGAAGGAGTCAAGGGCCATTGATTTAAAAGGACACACGTTAATAGATCGCGAGCTCCGGGTGAATCACACTGGGGTTTCAGTTGAGAATTGATACTATCGAACCTCGAAGACCCAAAGTGAATCTGGACTGTCTAATCCAGAAGAGACATGGCGTAAATATATGGACTCCAAGTAAAGTCTCGAAGTAATTTATAACCACCAAATTAAGGGGGACGTGGTATAAATCTGTGGATTTCGGGTGAAGATCCGAAGTAAGCCTTGAGCGTCTGATTCAAGTGGACACGCGGCAGAAATCTGCACACTTCGAGGGGAATTAAAAGTTGAGACTTGAGATTCCCGAAGTCCGAAATCGCGAAGCGATCAACACCATTGATTGAAGAGGATGCATGGCAAGAGATCTGTCACTACAGGAGAAGGCAAAGGTTGAGAATAGAAACTCCTGAAACCCAAATCATGAAATAAATCATAGTCGTTGATTCAGAAAGGTTAGATATGATCCATAGATTTGGAAAGGATAGATCTGAGCCATCAGTTTAGAAGCACCATCAAGGTCGTCAGATCGACGGTCCCATCGCATTGCGGGGATAGAAGGTGCGCGAACTTTAAAAAGTTGAGGGCGGGCCGCAATCCAGACCACGGTTTTGGAGAAAGGACACGTGGAGGCTCAAGGTGAATTATGGGGTGAAAAGCAGTTTGATTTCAAACCACCCTTGGCTGTGCCTGCAATCGCGTGGTTACGTAAGGCCATTGCCCAAGGTCATATCAAGGAAGGGGCTTATCAGAAAAGGGGCTAGCGCCCAAACTCAGAGATTTCACAAGCGTAAAAGGGGAAGGTCATGAGTACCATTATACCTACACCCGAAAGTCAAAAGGGTCTACGTGTAATTACAGAACAAGACCATCAAGGTCTCGGAGAGTCATTTGGCTCCACAATCGGAGATCCTTGACCGGGAGGTCGAATTGGTTCCCTGACTTTCGTAATTAGAAACCATGGATGGAGAATCTGTCCTTTAAGAAAAACAAAAATTTTTATGCCCCGTCATGGGTGTGTTACACTCTAGTTTACAAGTTATGGCTTCCCGAAGTTCTTCAGGCATTCATTGGTTGAGGGTTGCGTTGCGCCCACATGGATCCATCTCGTTCTTACCATTTCCATGTACCTACCTCCCGTAGGGAAGGTCCATCCATCGTCCAAACCAACAGTGAGACTTAATCTTCATTTAACACACAAGCTAGAGGAGAATTCGACGTTCGGTGCTTCGACATTGAATGCCCCTTTTCTTTTCTGCACGCATGTCCTTCGGAGTCTCGAATTTTCGAAGGATCCCAAAATATCACCACGTGGCTACGGGCTTCAGGCCTTTCGACTCACCCTCCACACTGTATTCCAAACCTCCGGAGTCCCGAAGGGTCCAGTCTCGTACGGGGTGACGTACTGGATGCAACGACAATACAAGTGGGTCTCGAATACTCCTCCTGCCACATGGACCAAATAGGTAATTGTCAGAGATGACATGCGACAAGGTAGAGAGAACATGTGGCCCCTATAGTACGTGACATGTGTCATGTCTTAATGGGAACGTAGGGTCGGTGAAACGTTTGTCTCTAGGTGACATGTGGCACATCAAACGTGTGTCCATGTCACCTTGGGTGACATCAGCATACCACGTCACCCTGAACTCATCGCCTTCCAAGTCCTTCAATCTTATGGTCACGGTGTGTCCACATAACCCTTGGATCTACGACCTTCGTTACTTCGTAACTTCAGTGTTAGGGGGATTCGTGGTGTGACTCCCTCCTTGCTCCTGGAGTGGTCAACGTCGGGCTGACCTTGGAATAAATCCAATGGACAGGGAAGATCCTGAAGGATGCCTAGATCTACGGTTCTCGTTACATCGCAGCTCCAGCCTTCAGGGGTTTCAACTTTATGGCCGCTCCACTCTCCCGAAGTAGGAATTCGCCGAAGTACCACACGCGGGTCTCTCCTCTGGATGATTGGGCAGTTAAGAGGGGTTCTTAATGAACTCCCCAATCCCATGGCTCTCTTCACTTCATAACTTCGACGTTCGGGGAGTTTGATTCTATAGCATCTCTGTTCTCCTGAAGTGGGACTTTGTAATATTTCAGATCTAAAAAGTATGTAGGACAAAAATAAAATGCTAGAAATGGTAGATGAACAATAATATAACTAGAACAACACCACAATAATACCAAAATGATACCAGAATAACACCAGAAAGAGCATTTTGATTACTGAGAGCAATGTTCACTTGCCTCTTCGAGGGGGAAACCTCCAACAGAGCAGAGCTCTATTACAATAATATCCAAAGAAAAAGTTCTCATACCCTCGACTCCTATTTATACTAAATATGTCTATCAAAAGAACCATCTAAAGGAAGATCCTTCTAGAAGGATACGCTTATATTAGGTCTTCTTACATTGGACTTATTCTTCCTTATTGCTAGGCCTTATTAATATTGACCTTTATTACATCAGAATATATTATTCTACCTACGTGAGGGGTTAGGTCCCTAACATGTCCTCCCGCTTAAAAACAATTTTTTCCTCAAGGCTTGAGATGTGGAAATTGTTACAGAATGGTAGCTAGTTCCCAAGTGGCATCGACTGGAGTTGTATTTTTCCACTGGACTAACACTTCCTTGATGGTTCGCTAACGCAGACGACACTCACGCAGGTCCAAAAATGCTTGTGGGTGTAGCCAAATAGAGCCTTCTTCGTCCAACTCGGGAAGGTTGGTTTGAGTTTGACACTTAGTTCCAATCACCTTATTTAAGCAGGAAACATGGAAAATAGGATGGAGCTTAAAATGACTGGGCAAAGCTAACTGATAGGCCACCTGTCCCACACGCTTGAGAATGGTATAAGGACCATAAAATTTGGGTGCCAGTTTCTGACAATGGTCAACCTTGAGGGAATTTTGCTTGTAAGGTTGTAGTCGAAGAAACACATGATCCCCTTTTGCAAATTGACGTTCAGAGCGACCTTGATTTGCTTGTTGCTTCATGCAATTTTGGGCCATGACCAAATTATCTTTGAGGGTACAGAGAATAGCCTCTCGAATTGTAAGCGTTTGGTCAACCGCCTGGACTTTCGAGACACCTGGAAAATATGAGAGAACTGAAGGTGGCTTTTGTCCATATACTGCTTCAAAAGGAGTCATGTGAGTAGATGTATGGTATGAAGTGTTTTACCACCATTCAGCTAGTGGTAACCATTGAGGCCACTGATTTTGCTTTTCCAAGGAAAAACACCTCAAATATGTTTCCAAACACTTGTTGACAACTTCAGTTTGACCATTAGTCTAGGGATGATAAGTTGTGATGAGATGCAATTGGGTGCCTTGTAGCTTGAACAATTCTTGCCAAAAATTGTTGGTGAAAGTTGGGTCGCGATAAAAAACAATAGAATGCAGCATGCCATGAAGCTTGAAGACCTGATCCATGAAAAGTTGAGCCACAATGGATGTTGTAAATGAGTGTTGAAGAGCACAGAAATGAGCATACTTAGAAAGACGATCAACTACCACCATGATGACTGATTTATTGCTCGATTTAGGTAAGCCTACAACAAAATCCATAGAGATATCTCGCCTAATAGCAGATGGAATTGGAAGCGGTTGTAGTGTGCCAGGAGATTTGACTGTTTCGCCCTTGTTGCATTGACACACATCACATTCAACCACAAAATTACGAACGTCCTATTTCATACCATCCCAGAAAAAAGAATGTTTGACCCTATCATAGGTTTTGGTAAACCTGGAGTGCCCAGCTGTGGGTGTAGCATGAAGCTCATAAAGTACTGTGGATTTAATATTTGACTGTTTACTCAATAACAAACGGCCTTTGTATCGAAGCTCATCATAGAGCCAAGAGTACCCTTGGGAAATCGGAGAATTGTACTACAATTGTTGTATCAGATGCGAACTTTTGGGATCGTGTAGCCATTCCCGATGAACATCTTGGAGCCAATCTGGTACAATGAAGGAGAGAGAAAAAAGGGACCCTTCATCTTCATATTTTCGGGAAAGTGCATACGCAACCACATTGTCTTTGCCTTTCTTGTAAATGATCTCATAATCATATCCAAAGAGCTTAGTCACCCATTTTTGTTGCTATGGAGAGGAAATGCGTTGTTCTAGAAAATACTTGAGGCTTTGATGATCTATCTTAATTTGGAAGTGTTTCCCTAATAGCTAACGGAGCCAAAGATCAATGACATGCAGAATAAACAACATATCCTTTTCACAGATTGATTTGCCCAAATTTCGCTTAGACAGTTGTTTGTTGGTAAAGGCCAAAGTTCGACCCTCTTGCATAAGCACAACGCCAATTCCTTTTCCTGAACCATCACATTCCAGGACAAAGGTCTTTGTGAAATCAGGAAGGATCAAGACTGGAGTGGTGCACATGGCCATCTTCATGGTTTGAAAATCCTGAGTAGTTGCTAGAGTCAAGTGAAAGAATTCTTTTTAAGGAGTGTAGTGAGAGGTGTCGCAATCTTTCCATAATTCTTAACAAACTTGTGATAATAAGTTGTTAAGACCAGAAATCCACACAAGATTTTGAGAGTCTTTGGGTGAGGCCAGTCTTTCATAGCTTCAATCTTTTTAAGATCCACCCTGATGTCGACCTTGCCAACAAGATGACCCAAGTAATCGACTTTCGAGGCACCAAAAGCACATTTATATTGTTTCAGGAAAAGTTGGTGCTGAGAGAGTAGATGGAGAACTCGATCCACATGAGCAAGATGGCATGTTCAGGTTTTGCTATAGATGAGGATATCATCAAAGAAAACTAAGAAAAAATGATGGAGAAAAGGACGGAAGACATGATTCATGAGGATTTGTAAAGTGGAGGGAGAATTACACAAGCTAAAGGGAATGACCAAAAACTCATAGTGACCCTCATGATTTCTAAAGGAAGTCTTAGGAATGTCTGCCTCTTTCATACGGATTTGGTGGTAGCCAGAACGAAGATCAAGTTTAGTAAAGAATTGGGCGCCACTCAATTTATCCAAGAGGTCATCAATTATAGGAATGGGAAATTTGTCTTTAATGGTGAGTTTGTCGAGGGTGCGAAAGTCATGATACATGCACCCAGAACCTTCTTTCTTAAGGACCATGACTACAGGAGAAGAGTAGGGGCTCATACTAGGGAAGATAACACCTGTGTTGAGCAGTTCTTGAACCATTTTCTCAATTTCATTTTTTTCGAAAAAGGGTGATGATAGGGACGAATATTGGAAGGAAGGCTTCTTGGGACAAGGGGAATGGAATGATCATGAACACCACGGGAAGGAGGGAGTCCCTGGGGAGTGGAAAAAAACACTTGAGGTTTAGAGAGGATGGATTGGAGGTCCTGCGGCACAGATGGTGTGTTAGTTGCTTGTATGGCATGGAGTTGGGCAATAACGCCAGAATGACCTTTTATGAGCGGCTTTTCCATGCGATGGGAACTAATGATCTCAGGGGAACCGATGGTGATGCCTTGGAACTTATATTGTTGGCCCTCCTGGTCGAATTGCATGGTTAATTATTTAAAATCCATGAGAATGGGACCCAAAGTCCTTATCCAGTTTGCACCCAACACAATGTCACAACCGCCCATGTCGATAGAAAACATATGAGATTTCAGGTGGTAGGCACCAATTTGGAGACACACATTTTCACAACGCTCTCCACATTTCATGGACCCACCATTGGCAATCATGATTTGGAAATTACTGACTGCACGGATATAGAAATTAGTTTCTTGGGCAATGTGACGATGATTAAAATTATGGGTGCTTCCACTATCAACAAGAATGATGACCTTACCATGCTTGATGTAACCAATTAGCTTGAGGGTTTGGGGAGTAGAGAAGCCAATGAGAGAATTTAGGGAAATGACTAGTTCTACTTCGGAAGGGTCTAAGGGAGGGGTTATGTCAGTGGGTTAAGGTGACACAGACACAAGGGGAGCTTCAACATCCTCTTCCGAAACATCCTCTGAGATGGCCATAAAAAGATTTTGTTCCTTACACTTGTGTCCCAGAAAACATTTGCCATCACAAATATAACAAAGGCCTTTGAGTTGGCGTTCAGCCATTTTGACCCTGGTCAATTTTTGGATATTTGGTGGAGTAGAAGGAGGAGTGGGATTTACTAGTTTAGTGCAAGGAATAAAGGAGGGTTTCCAGTTTTGAGAAGAGACAACATGTTGTGCTTCCTTAGCTCTTTTAGTAGCCTCCACCCAACTTTGAGGCTGAGCCATGAGGACATGGGAATGAATCTCATCTTTGAGGCCACTGATAAAACATTCTTGGAAAAAAGCATCAGACATGCCCTTTGTACGAAAAGCCAGACGCTCAAAAGCAGCTATAAAGTCTTCCACTGTGCCAGATTGTTTCAACTTTGTCAAATGGCCTAAATGGTTGGTGTCAATGACAAAGCATTCATAAAGCTCTGCCACAAAGTGTGTCCAAGCAACATACCCTTGGCGGGCCATTTTTCTCCATTGCCACCATTGCCAACGTTCATGATCTAGATGGAGAACACCATACCGGAGTTTGGCCAACTCATCTATAATGTCGTACAAAGAGAAATAATGTTCCATTTGAGTTACCCATCCAGTGGGATCCGAGCCATCAAATTTGGTCACATCCACAAGAAGAAGGCGTAGGTCACGCTGAAAGTGATGGGGCTGAAAATTATGGGAATGAGAGGAAGTTTCAGCTTCGGTATGCAAAGGTGGGTTAGATAAGGGGGGATCTGCAAGGATATGCAGCTTGTTGTAGATCATCGTAGCAACAGATTCAAGCTGGGTAGTAATTTCTTGTTTGAGTTCCTCGATTGAGGCGACAATGGAGGAATGCATGTTTTTATTGATGGTGGTAATATTGGCATTGAGCTGTCTCACTTCTTGTTGGGTCTCTATGAAATTAGATGGCAAGGTATTGAAGTGAGATTCCAAATCTTGGCTACGGGTATGGGCCATGATGACAAGGGAACCGAAAAGGGGCGGGTGGGGTCAACAAATTTGCTGAAAAATGATAGGTATGAATGTGATAAGGTTGAAGAGAGAAATTCAATGGAATAGGTCTCAAATAATGGTGCAACATGATCCATATTTATTTTATTTTATTTTTACACCTACGGAGTTATACTTCGATCTAAAGAATACTGTAGTGATGAAATGCCCAAATGCTTAATCAGGAATAAATGTGTAGTGATTTGGCAACTCAAATGTAGGAGACACAGTTGTGCGTCAATAGATCTTGTCTGTTTTGTTTTTTGTTTCCATCCCCAAAGTTTAGGTATTCAAGGGTTCTACAGACAAGGATTTTCCCTGTGTTATAGCTCTCTGATATATGTGCGGGGTCCAACAATAGTACTTGGACAAATATCTCAGGGCACCAACTAAGGAGGCTATACCGTGCCCTTAGTTGTACTACCCGATTACCCAGGTACTAGAGAGTATCGTCCTGAGTACTGTTCTTGGTGGCACTATAGCAGTCAGGAGGCCAATCGGTTTATCTAAAGAGGGCTTCAAGAAATCTAGGCTGATCCGTATACATGTGTTATCTGATGCACTACCACTCGAAGGGGTACCAACACAGGTTACAAGGGTGGTCAATAGATGTGCTCTTAAGTACCACTTGTATTTCCTGCATGTATGAATCCCCGACCGTGGGTTTATGTGCGTAACAATAAATCTCTGTAGCTTAAAGACGTCGGAGTATGTCTCTACCCCGAAAAAAAAATTAACCCACAATTTTCTGGTGAGGAAAGTGCTCTAATACCACTTGTAATATTCCATATCTAAAAAGTATGCAGAACAGAAATAAAATGCTAGAAATGGTAGATGAATAATAATATAACCAGAAAAATACCACAATAATACCAAAATGATACCAAAATAACACCAGAAAGAGCACTTTGATTACTGAGAGCAATGTTTACTTGCTTCTTCGAGGGGGAAACCTCCAGTAGAGCAGAGCTCTATTACAATAATATCCAAGGAAAAAGTTCCCATACCCTCGACTCCTATTTATACTAAATATGTCTATCAAAAGAACCATCTAGAGGAAGATCCTTCTAGAAGCGAAAGCTTCTATTAGGTCTTCTTACATTGGACTTATTCTTCCTTATTGTTAGGCCTTATTAATATTGACCTTTATTACATAGGAATATATTATTCTACCTACGTGACGAGTTAGGTCCCTAACAGAGTTCGTCAAATTTGCCTCGGTGTAGATCCAACGACCAAGGGGACTCTCAAATACTCTTGAATCGGTGGTTCACATTACTTCGCGATAAATGAATGGATCAAGGTTTAATGGTGGGGCAATTTTATCTGTCCCGGATAAGGAAACTGCCAGGCGCTAGTCAACGTTGTGGGTAGCTGCAACCATCAGTTTCCTTCGACCGGTTTATAAACGGTAGGGTCGAAACACTTCGGAATTTCGAAGCCAGAAGGTTTAACTCCTTTCAGGCCCATCGTAGGATTCCCAGACCTTGGTCACATGGGTCCTTCAGAAATTCTTGTGGGCTATGTGCTAAATCCTTTAGCTGTAAATGGGTTAAGGACATGGGCATGAGCCCTCGGTCATACGATGAAGAGTCTGAAGGAGGCGCCCTCCTTCCACAGGGTTTGAACTTGAAATTCTCGTGAGGGTAGATTCAAGAGGCCGAGAAGACTTGAACATTTCAATAAATCCTACCCTGACCCTCTTGTAGGCTTACGTCCCACGATTCTTTAACTGCTAAGCGGAGGCAAACAGACGACCATGCAAAAGCACGAGTTCATAGGGAGATAATACATACATCTATCTTATTCAATCAATACAAAAAATAATTCATAGAAAGATAAATATATGTATTCAACCATGATTTCCATTTCAATACACAGAGTATGAAGATACTTATCAGAAACTAGAAATCGTGAAGTGACTACTGAAAGGGGTGCTTGTTTCCACCCAACCATAGGCACAACCACTCCTGACGGATTTACCATTGGCCACCCCCAAGCTATACCACGATGCTCTGAGAGAGGCTCTTTCTTCTTACTCGACGATAGTCAAGGACAGAGGTTACTCTCCTCCCACAGGGTCTTGGAAACTGGTTTTCTCTATACAAAGCAAGGAGCTCTGCACAAGTACTTCCACAGTCACTCGTCATCCTCATTTATCAACTTGTAAAGAAAACCATGCCATCCCCTTTATTGTGCCCAGAACGAGCTTGTTTCTCAGTTCTTCCTCGAACCAGAGAGCTACAAGTGCTCTTTTCTCTTCTCGAGATTGGTCTCTCGACTTTTCTTCCTCGCACAGATCTGCTTGCACTCCCCCTTGCCTCTGCTCACAAATTACCTCTTTCTTTCCTTCCTTAGCAAGGTTGCGTGGGTTTGAATCCCCAACTTGTGGTCAGGTCTGGAAGTCGTGCAGATGTGTACTCTTCCCCATCTCCTCATTAACTCTTGAGGAGGACTCTTCCATCTACCACTCTAACTAGTAATTCATTTATCGGTTTGAGCCATTAATTCCAATAAGGTACTGGTTTGGTGGGGAGGTCAACTCAACCATTTTTGGTTCCCCTCACCATCTCTCTCATAGCATCCATGGTCTATTTTGGCAAACCCCCCTTTCAGTAGTTATGCAACACTTATCTATTTTCTATTAATAACAGAAAATACATACATTGATCTTTTATACAAAGGTTCATCAAATCAAACATTCACACATATCTAGTCTTCCATAGTCTCTTGGCTAGTTATAGTTATATTTAAAAATTGGGGGAAACAGGGGTATCACAATCCCCTCCCCCTTAATGGAACATTATCCTTGATGTTCTATATACCGATGTGCTATGTATGTACATAAAGTAAACAAAAATGGATATGCATGTTTCATGGCATCCTCCATTTCCCATGTAGCCTCATCTGGGCCAAAGTGTTTCCAATGCACTGTGACCTGTGCAATGGTTATGTTCCTGAGTGGAGTCTCCTTCCTGTCTATTATGCATTGAGGTTCTGGCAGGAATTCTCCCTCTGGTTCCACCTGAGTCAACAATATGATTAGAATCATGTACACATTTATTTAACAACGAAACATGGAAAACATCATGTGCCTTGACTGTGGGAGGGAGTGCTAGCCTATAGGCTACAGGTCCCACTCTATCCAAAATTTCAAAGGGTCCACAATATCGAGGTGCCAACTTGGAACAAGCTCCCATTCTCAAGGATCTTTTCCTTGAGTCTAACTCTGAGATATACATGATCCCCTGTTTTGAACTCTCTAGGAGTCATCTTTCTGTCTGCATAGCTTTTCTGTCTATCCTGAGCTATTTTCAGATTTTTCTTTATCTAAATTACTTGTTGTTCCATTTATTTCAACATGTCTTTCCCGATTGTAATTCTATCTACTGGATTATTCTAGTTGATTGGGATCTTGCACTGTCTAACATAGACAGCTTCAAAAGGGCTCATCTTCAATGACTCTTGATAGCCATTGTTGTAGGCAAACTATACCAGTGGTAGGTAGTCTTCCCATTTCTTAGGTTGATGCATTAGTACATGCATCCTTAGCATGTCCTCTAATACTTGGTTTACCCTCTCCGTCTGTCCATCATTTTGAGGGTGATAGGCTGTGCTAAACAACAATTTAGTCTCAAAACCATCCATTAAAGATTTCCAAAAGCTCGAAGTAAATTTTGTATCTCTACCAGATATGATCTCCTTAGGCATGTCGTGCAACCAAAATATTTCTTTCATGAAGATACTGGCAATATCTATTGCCTTTCAAGTTGAATTGATGAGAATGAAGTGAGCATCCTTGCTCAGTTTGTCCACCACTACCATGATGACATCATTCTGCTTGGCTAAATTTGGTAATCCAGTGATGAAATCCATGGAGATGGTTTCCCATTTCCATTCTAGAATTGGTAGAGGCTGTAACAACCATGTTGGATGTCGGTGTTCTGCCTTAACCTACTAACATTATAGACATTTAACCAAGTAATCAACTATGTCCTTCTTCAGTCCCGACCAATAGAAAAGTTTCCTAGTGGCCGTAATCATTTTCTGATAACCAGGATGACCAATATATGATATTTTGTGTAGTTCATCCATCATGAACCTCTTCAAGTCGTCACAATTCAGGATATACCACCTACCTTTGTAAGTTAGTAGGCCATCATTCAACATTTGATAACCTTCGTATTTCATCCATGTGGGATCTTTTTCTAAGTACGATTTTACAATCCCGAAGAATGCATCGGTTTCTTGTGCACTCTTGACTCTCTCCCTGACATCTGTTTCACAGGTGCTTACCGCTGCAAATTGAATCATTTTCACACTTCTGCTAAGGGCATCAACCACCCTATTTTCTTTTCCTTTTATATGTTTGATTTCAAAATCAAACTCACTAAGGAGAGCCATCCATCTAGCTTGTCTAGCATTAAGTTTTGGTTGATCAAATAGGTACCTCAACGCACAATGGTCTGTCATAAGCACAAATATTCTACCCATGACGTAATTCCTCCACATTTTTAAATCATGCACTATGGTATCCAATTCTAGATCATGGGTCACATAATTGATTTCATGCTCATTCAATTCTCTGGATTCATAGCAAATTGCATGTTCTTCTTGCATAAGGAATCTTCTGAGTCCTTCCTTGCAGGCATCTATACACACAAGGAAGTCCTTTTTTGGGTTTGCAATATTCAACACATGTGCATTGGTTAGAAGGTATTTCAACTCTTGGAATCTCTCTTCACATTCTGATGTCCACATGAATTTAACTCCCTTTTTCTAAAGGGAAGTCATTGGGTAACCAATCTTGGAAAATCCTTTTATGAACCTCCTATAGTATCCTGCTAGGCCCATAAATGATATGATATCATATACATCCTTTGGGGTAGGTCAATCCATAATTTCCTTGATCTTGTCAGGATCAACTGCCACCCCTTCTTTATAAATAACATGGCCTAAGTAATGGAATTGTTTCTGGAAAACTTCACAACTTAGCATAGAGTTGATGTTCTCTTAGTACTTGAAGCACTAACTTGAGATGTTCTTCATGCTCTTCCCTATTCATAGAATAGATTAGGATATCATCAATGAAACCCAATACAAATTTGTCTAAGAATTTGTTGAGTACATTATTCATTAAGCCCATAAAAGTGGTTGGTGCATTGGTTAGCTCGAATGGCACCACCACAAATTCATAGTGACCATATCTTGTCCTAAAGGATGTTTTGTGGATGTCTTCATCCTTAATTCAGACCTGATGGTATCTAGACCTCAAGTCAATCTTGGAGAAAATTGTAGCATCCCTCAATTGTTCAAATAATTCATCGATTCTTGGAAAGGGATACTTATTCTTTATGGTCATGTTATTGAGTTTCCTATAGTCTATGCACAACCTAAGTGTTCCATCCTTCTTTTTCACAATCAAGGCTGGTGCTCCCCATGGAGACACACTAGGCCGGATGTAGCCTTTGTCCATCATTTCCTTTGGTTGTAGTTTGAGCTCAACTAGCTCTGGTGTACTCATTCTATAGGGTGCTCTAGACACTGACACTACTCCTGGTGCAAGTTCTATTGAAAAGTCAATGTCTCTTCTTGGAGGTAGACCTAGTACCTCTTCTGGGAACACATATTTATACTCTCTCAATATGGGATGGTCCTATAGGCTTGGTTTGTTGTCCTCAACATAGTCCAACACTTGTATTGCATACAAAGGACATCCTTTTCTGCAATACTTCTTCACTTGAAGTGTTGATATTTGTCTCACCGAGACATGATTTTGAATCCCTTGTAGGGTTACCTTTCTCCCTTCTTCATTTTCACACTCCAAAGTTTTATTGTAACAATCCAACTTGGTTTTATGGGAAGCCAACCAGTCCATGCCAATCAACAGGTCATACGATCCTAAAGGAAGTATGTTTAGGTTCTCTTGGGTGGGAAATCCACTCATAACGAATTGGCATGCTGGTATGAACTCTGTTACTTTTCTTTTGGTTCCACTTGCTAGTTGTTATGGCCATGATTTAACATGTTTAACTTGTTGCAATTTACATTTATCAACAATTTGAGGGGAAACATAACTCAAATTAGAACCATGGTCAATTAAAATGGAAACTAGATGGTTGGCAATCATACCTTCCATCTCAACCACTGAAGCTTGGTGGTCGGCTTGTTTATTATCCAAGGCTGCATAAATATGTGGCATGTTCCTAGCCACATAATTGACTATCGTAGCCTCTTGGATGTTGTAGACCCTCCTACTGTTCTGTTTCCTATATGGGCAATCTCTCACCAGATGCTCTTCTCCACAACCCCAACATTTCAAGGGTTCTCTCTTTGTGTTATCATTCTTACCTAGGGTTGCTTCAAAGGGTTTATTTCCACTATGAGAGGGGAAATTTTGATGGTATACACTTTTAGTAGGAAGACTCATCTTAGAACCTTTCCTATAGCTCTTGAATCTTGAGGGTTTAAACCCCTTTTGTCTTGAATCCCTAACTACTTTTGTTTTTCTAGTCCTCGTGAGGTTCTGTCTTGTTCTTGAACTGCTCATAGCAATACCTTGCCTTCCAGAGAGTGTCTTCTAAGGTCTTTGGCTCATCAAATTAAATCATGTCCTGGAAGGACTGTGGTAGACCACTAATAAATCATTGCATTTTTACCTTTTCATCCTTTATGTAGGGTACATACCTTATCAACTCAAGGAATTTATTGATATATTCATCTATGGTGAGTTGTCCCAACTTGCGTTCATAGAAATCCTTGGTCTTCCCATCAAAGTATTTCTTTGACAGATACTTATTTTTGAAGTATTTCTCAAATTTTTTTCATGACAAGTCCTTCTCATGGATTCCTTTCACATTCCTAAGGTAATCCCACCAAATGAAGGCCTTTCCATTCAGGTTAAAAATGGCTATTCAAACATTAAAATTTTTAGAGTAGTCATGGACTTTGAAGTACTTCTTCAAGCCAAGCAGCCAAACATCTGCCTCTTTCCCCTTCTTCATTTCTCCATCGAAAGTGGGTGGTTTGGCCTTCTTGAACTCTTCAGGGTCATGAATCTTGGAATGTTTCCTCTTCTTTCTTTTCCTCTAGGAATGCTAACTAGTTTTGCTACTAGAGGATTCCTTGGAGTTGTCAGTTTCCTCACTGGAGGATTCTTCCGACGAGTGTCTCTTGGCTTAATGTTGGGCCTTCTTTGAGGTGATCCTCCTTGTGTGGCCACTTTCAGGTCCATTCTTTCATATCTCAGGTGGACTTTGGGTTTTATTCGTACAATGTATGTCCACATGACTGGTTGCTACTCCATGTTGCAATTGCCTTTGTATATCTGATAAGCTTTGCAGCAGGACTGCATTAATTTCAGTTTGTTTTTCCTGCTCTTTTATCAACCCTTCTTTATCAACCTTACAACTCTATAATTATTCCATGAGGCTTCCTATAGTTTTAGTCATATTCGGAGGGGTTTCCACCGCCCTCCTTTCATCAGATTCTTCATCTCTATTGTGGGAGATTTCCCCAAATCATGGTGTGTCACCATCCTTTATGTTATAGTTTTCCTACGGTCTACTAACTGCTTGTAACGTCCTCCTCGTTACGACAACAACTCTGAGAACAAGTGCAATTTTTTTTTTTGTTTAAGGGGTGTGTGTGCGTGTAGAAGTAACAAACACACTTGACTCTACGTCGCCACTCGACAACCAACAAGACGCAACCATGATGTTCAACACAAGAAGACTGAAGGCACACAACGAGTAACTGCAACAATATACGACCATAGGCATAAGGCGCACAACACAGACATTAAGACATACTGGGGGTGCACAGTAAGAACACCGAGGGAAGAATCCATGGTGTTAGGGTTACTATTTCTGCACAGGAAAGCAGGGCGTTTAGTCTTATGTCTTCTCGAAAGAAGATTAGCCGACTGCTCTGGAAGAAACTAGTAACCCGACCTAGAACAAGACGCAAGCAAGATGAACACAACAAGACGATCCTGTCATATCACAGTGACAACAAGCAATAAACGCCCCTAGACATAGGGCATACAACTAGCAGCTGTAAGCAGAAAATGACACCAGGTGTTAAGTACAGTACAATCACAGATGGAAGAATCCAACAGTAGAGTTTACTATTTCTACATAGAAAAGCAGGGCTTTTAGTCTTATGTCTTCTCGAAAGAAGATTAAACAGGCCCCTGGCCGACTGCTCAGGCATAAACTAGTAACCCGACCTACCGTAAAGGAATGTAAATTTAAGTAAGTGCAGAATCCCCAATTAAAATCTTAGTAGTTCAAGGTACTTGGTTCAAGGACCTTATATCTAAAATCATTAATAACCAAAGATTTAATCGTAATAAGATAAGTCCATAAGATTTAACATCAGACATTACATCCATTAATCATTCCAAGCACCCTAATAGCCTTAGCCTTAGCTTGGCCAAAGCATAACATAACAATTCAGTGCCTTTCACTTCGTTACGTTCTATTGAATAAATATTCACTAACATAACATTTCATTCCCACTACAATTTCGATAGTTACCTTAACATTGCTACCTTATAAAGCCATGATTATTTTAACAACACTACTAACAACACCATATTACTTTTACTAATATCACTATAACAATTATTACAACTTTCATCAATATTACCTTAACCATTATTACCATTAAAACAATAAAACTAGGCAGAGGTAATAAAACCACTTACTTCCAATAGAATAAAGCAATGTCAATTTTCATGAAAGGAATAAGCATATCCTTCCCAACAACAGCATAACTAGACAGCTGTAGTACAATATGTAAAAACCTAGGTGTGGTTGAAGATAGATGCAATAAGGGACGAACTATTCCAATAGAAACAACATAGTTCGCAGTGATGATTACGCATAATGTATTAACTTTGATTCATATATATATATATGACAAGGATACATATGTATTTTAAACTATCATTTAACTTGAATGTACTAATCTTAATAAATTATATTGACCCATCCCTCGGTTTTCAAGACTACACAACATAACTATATAGCTAGGATTGAATATCTTTCAAAGGGGCAAGATGGAGCGTTGAATATATTTCATAATGTACCTAATACATAAAAGAAAATCTTCCATAAAGGACAGGGATTTAAAACCTAGAATAGCTGATATATCTAATCCTCATACATTAAAATATCATTTAAGTGAAACTACTAAATCCTTTAATTATATTGAGCTCTGAACCAAGTTTGGAAAATGACCCATCCCTCTACTTTTTATATTACCATAATATACAGCTAAAGGCAAGAAAATTACAATGCACGGTTATTACTGACAATGGAAACTATAATGAGAGACCAACGAATAGCTATGCAGTTCCCTGTATATCAACAGTATCGCATTTAAGTAACAGGGACCCTACAGTTTGACAATGAAGGGCGATTTAACCATATAACTCACCTGGGCGCAGAGAGGGGAACAATTATACCGAATCACACATGGAACAGTGAACTTACCAAACAACCGGACAGAACGCCCCTCTTACAATCGACTCAGTCCTAATAAATGCCATTAAAACAAATAGTGAATTTAACCTATAACTGGTGGGGCGCAGAATGGGGATTTAACACGCTCAATATATGCCAGCAAAACAAAGAACATCCAAACGCCCCACACATACAATGAATCAACGCATTTACGGCATTACACCCAGCAATAGATTCCATCAATAAACTCAGCGAAATACATACACGAAATTGCAACAATAATAACCAAAAACGCAATGCCAATGATTTTACAAGACCACGATAAGGAAAAACGAAATGCCGAACGAATCTACAGGATCGAAACAACATTACCCTCAGCGAAATTTGCAGCAGTGGTGAAAAACGAAATGCCCAATGAGTTTAAACCTTCATGATCAATAAGCAAAACAAATAGCATTCTAATTGTCAGAATGGGTCCGAACCCCTTGGGTCAATCAACAAAAACAGAAAGCATTCAAACTGCCCAACTGTCAAGAATAAAAACACCCAGTATAATAATTGCCCACTGTATGTAATAAAAAAACGCCCAATACAAGAATGGCCCACTGAATATAAAAACGCCCAATACCACAACAACAAAACGCACACAGTAAAATCTTTTCCCCCCAAAAACGTGTTCTATCATCAACCACAGCAATGAAATATAAAAACGAAATTCCAGAATTCCAAATTCATTAACAATTTAACCAAACAAATTCTCAGAACTACGTCGCAGTAAGCATTCCAACGAAATTGCCGACGGAGTTTTTCAGTGTCACAATTACATGGACGAGTTGCCAGAAACCATTTAACCTTCATCATTCATAGAAACGAATTTGCCAGAACTAGCTTTTCCAGTAACAGTTATATAAAGACAAAATTGCCAGAACAATCTCACAATAACATTTGCTGAAACGAAATTGCTGACAGAGTTTTTCAGTAACACAATACACAGTCCTACATTATAACAACAATCATTTTATACAGTCCAGGACGTTGAATAAAAGGATATAACAACACTATTAAAAATTACACATTCCCGCACCATCATTTAAATTTGCACAGTCCAGAATTACAGCAGAATGATTTTATACAGTCAGAGCGATGAATGAAAGGGGATATACAACATCAATAACATTAAAATTGCCGAATATAAAAATGCATTCTACTTCACCAATTAAAATCATACCGTTGCCTTACGCCCGCTTCGGAAGACGTCCCGCGCTCCGTGCCGCGTCTTGCTTGCCGACCGTATAGACCTCACCGGTACCTCCCAGCCAATCGCTAGGGGTACTCTGCTTCCCCCTTAGCCCCTCGAGCCGCAAAGGGGCCACACAAGATCCAAAAAATAAGCCTAGCTTCTCAGCTCGCCTCTCAGGCTGAGCTACCACTCCAACACAGCTGAGATAAACCCAAATCCTCACAAGCAATCCGTCAAGCCACAATCCGACAGTGTAACGTTACACTAACCGTTCATCCCCTTCTTCCTCCTTTTCCCCTTCTTTTATAGAAGTTTGAGACCCACCTACTTTCCCTAAATCATTATTAATTTAATTTTTAATGACAATCCTCTAAAAATTCTCTGTCGTCCAAGTGTCACTCATCCCCCATGGTTCTCCAAAATTATTTTCTTTAATTTAAATAAAAGACTCATTTCCCTCACCCCCCCTAAAGTCACTCCTAAAATTTCTCCTAGGGTTCCTAGATCCCCTCTCATGCTTTTAATAACTTTCCTAAAATGAAGTTGTTGATTTTTAGTAACTCCTTAACTGCTGATTCCTTTTTGCTTTTTACCCTATGTCCCCTACTTTCCATTATTTTAAGTTTCCTTTATTAAAAGTTTCCTTATTTCTATTAATTGTTCCTTTCCTTTATTTATTTATTTTTATTTATTTATTTTTTCTAAAACCCAAAAAGATAAAAGCACCTATTAAACCTTTCATTGTATTTCTAAAATCCTAATTTTTATACTCCCACACTTTAATAATTTTAATTCTTCTTTATAATTTAAAAGCCAAGGGTTTCACTTAATTTATCTCCCTCAATACTTTACCCCCTTTAATTTTAAGAAGACTTTAACTAACACTTAGGAGGGTTTTAGTTTACGTCCTTAAGTTTATTTTTGGAGAGTCTTCTGTTAAGGCCAATCAAAATTTTATCCTAGAGGTGTTTTAAATTTAGGTTTAGATTTGAACTGGGCGACAATTAATTAGGGGAGTCGTTTTAAGAATTTATCAGGCGTTAAGGTCTTAGGGTCATCTAGGTTGTCTCATCATCATCACCAATGCGACGTGCCCTTCAGGACGCACTACGTGCTCCAAGGGTGCCACTCCCCTCGTTTGCTTCTGTTGCGCGACGTGCCCTTCAGGATGCACCACGTGCTCCAAGGGTGCCACTCACCAACTCGTGTTTCTTTTGCGCGACGTGCCCTTCAGGATGCACCACGTGCTCCAAGGGTGCCACTCGCCGACTTGACGGACTGGTAGACATCTATAACCCCTGGAGTCAACACTCCGCCAGGTGAACTTGTGGGAGACTAAGGGCTCTAAGGAATAAGGCCCCCGCCTTATTGCGCGCCCCTTAGAATCATCGTGA
>JZKD02S0173250.1:147711-162237 GCA_000966675.3 Picea glauca | reverse complement strand
GAATTAAATATTTAATATAGGTGAAGCTCATTTATCATGGACATCCATATAAACAATCTTTATCCTAGTAACTGGCTTAGGGTTGAATTTTCCTAGGCATTCTTCCCTCAATGGAAACAACGAGCTAAAGGATAGGTAGAGGTGCTTCCATTGGTTTCGAGGAGTGGGATCAGGGATCTTGATAGCCTAATGTTCTATTCTCTTCATCGTTTCTAACAACCTATGGAGGAACCTAGGGCTGGATCTCGAGGGCTCTCAATTAATGGTGGACATGTGGAAAGTGCATAGACCCAGATCTGACAGTTTTAAAGTTTGTGCGGGGTAGTATTATCCATGGTGCAAATGGATGATGTTGAGGTAGATTTCATCAAGGATGAGAAAGCCAAATAGGACACATTCTTCACAAATGAGAAATTAATACTTATGAAAAAATTTAAAGTGCACGATTGATCTGGAGGTGGTAGGGCCATTGCATCCATTTAGGGTTATCGATCTAAGGATGGGTGATTCAAGGAAAGGATAGCATTCAAATCAAATGGTCGAGAGGGTCCCAGAAGATTTTCATCTAGTGATATTCCCACTTTGAGGCTTATGCCTTTATCTATCTCTCCTAAATCTCCTTCCCAATCGCCACCCTTGAATGCAGCTCGAGAGTTGTTGAGGTAGATTTCATCAAGGATGAGAAAGCCAAAGAGGACACATTCTTCACAAATGAGAAATTAATACTTATGAAAAAATTTAAAGTGCATGGTTGATCTGGAGGAGGTAGGGCCATTGCATCCATTTAGGGTTATCGATCTAAGGATGGGTGATTCAAGGCAAGGCTAGCATTCAAATCAAATGGTAGAGAAGGTCCCAAAAGATTTTCATCTAGTGATATTCCCACTTTGAGGCTTATTCCTTTATCTAGCTCTCCTAAATCTCCCTCCCAATCGCCACCCTTGCATGCAGCTCGAGCGTTGTTGGAGTCTAAGCAATGAAGTGGAAGCTCTGGCAGAGGGTTTGAGGATTTGAGTGTTTTAGTGAAAGTAGTGAAGGCTAAGCCAAAGAAGAAACATTGTTGGAAAGTCAAGAAAGAGTGTCATAGGATGGTGGTGGGAGCGGACGTCAACATTAGTGACATTCCAGATATTCTCGGGAAAGAGACAATGGGCCAGTTTTGTGTGAAAACCATTTCCTCAAGTTCTTTAAAGTTCTGGGTTGATGAGAAATGGTCGAGTTTGTTGGGATTTCACCTTGAATTCCATACCTTAGAATGAGGTTGGATTTGTTTCAAATTCAGGAAGAAAGAGGATATGGCAGATATTTTTAATAGGGTATGGGGATGGGGCCCCCTTTGGACTAGTCTTAAAAGAGCGGGCGATTTGGTTTGACCCTACCCAAGGTGTGTTGGATCCAACGAAAGTCTGGGAAATTCTCCTCAACTTGCCGATGGTATTTTGGGAAGAAACAATCATGGTGTCAATTGGAAATAAAATTGGAAAATTCATCAGTTGTGAACCCGATCAATAGTAAAAATATGACAGAAGATGGGCTTGGTTGCAAATTGAGGTGGAAAAGAGGGACAAACTCCTTGACAAAATAGAGTTGGTGTGGGGGGGTTTCACTTGGAAACAAAGGATTGATTATTGGTGGGTTCTCTTCAGAAGCGTTGGTTGTCATAGAGTTGGACATTTGCAACGTAGTGCGGAAGACCTCCTTCTTCCTTTCCCCCTTTTCATGGATCGCAGAAGCTCAAGGCCCAGTTAGAGGAGTCTTCCTCCAAATTGTTGAAGACCTCCGCTAAGATTAGTGACAACGATTTCAGTCTATCGACTAAAGTTTCCTCTCCAAATTCATGTCGGGATGCGAATCCGAGTAATCCTTTTTCATCTAATTCTTCTTTTTATGCTCCAAAATCTCTCATTTTTCCTATGGTTGAGGAGTCTCTCATTCCTTCTAATCCAGTCCTAAAGGCAGTAATCTCCCCAATTTCTGTTCCCTAGGTTGATGGGAGTGTTCAACCTTTGGAAGGTTTGGACCAATAAATAGTCAAGTCAGTCCCTTCCCTTTCCCCTCCATGTTGCAATTCCCCATTTTCAAAAGCATGCCCTTCGCCCTCTTCCTCCTCCTCAAAGGTCTCGACTGATTCCATGGCCTCTAATTCTTCCCATAAATTGGATTACCTGCTATGTTCTAGGGTAAAAAAAGGTGATGAGGTTTTATGTTTAGGTGGCTTGGAAATGGAGAAGAGCGTTGCCGGTCATGAAGGTTCTAAGTCATTGATTTATTTAGTTCAATTATAGGCAGTGAAGGAAGTAAGAAGCAGTAAACAATCAACCATCACTAAGACCCTTAGAGCAGGGAAAGCCTGAGGAACGATTCACAAACAATTGTATTATCTTTAAATGCATGCGAGGTCGGGGCAACCCCAAAATCAATACCCTCAAAAGGATTTTCCATGTCAGTAGTCTAGATTTCCTTCTGATCCAAGAAACCATGTGTAGTGGGGATAAAGTTATAGAATCATTAAAAAATTAGCTAAAAGGATGGTTCTTTAGCACATTTGACTCGGAGGGGCTCTCTGGAGTTTTTCTCACTGCTTGGAGTCCCAATTTCAAATCCCTATCCTCTTCCTAGATCCCTTATAAAATTTTTGTATATGTTATGGATAACATTTTAAATTGCACTTTGAGAATAATCAATATCGATGATCCATATGAAGATAAGGTAAATTTTTGGAACATAGTGTCCAACTCTAGTGTTCTAAATGTTCATAATATCATTTTAGGTGGGAACCTAAATTTTACTATGTCTTTAAAAGAGGCTTTAGATGCACACCCCTGCCAAGGCCCTTAAGAATCCTTTTTTTCACATTAGATCAAGAAATATCATATGATAGATTTGGATCCTCAAAAAACTTCACAAACTTGGACATAACGAAAGAAAATGTTCTTGCTTGGTGGCTAAGCATCTTGAAAGATTTCTAATCTCGAAGGATATGATCAACCAACCATGGTCTTTCGAATGGAGGGTTCTGATAAGTGGCATATCAAATAACATGCCAATTATGATGGAAATTGCCAAAAAAGTTCTTAAGCCTCCTTCTCCGTTTAAGTTTAATCGTGCCTGGCTCAAGAATGAGGATTACAAAAGGCTTGTGCTCTCAGTCTGGAGACCTTTAGTGGAAAACACATAAATTTCTGTCATGCAGTAGTTCACAAACAAATTATCAGGGTTAAAAACGTTTATGCCCGTTGGGCCAAAAGTTATAATGCGAAAGTTGTTGCGATTCTATCAAAGATACTCAAATAGGGGAATTGATTATATAAATAAAGGCTGATTCTCTCTCTAATGCAGAGGAAACAACCGTTAGTGATCTCATGAAAAAAAAGAAGGACCTTTCAGATTATGAAGAAACTCAATGGCGCCTTAAAAGTAGGGCAATCTAGTTAAAGGAAGGTGATAACAACTCAAAATTCTTTCTCAAATTTTCAAGCCATGGGAAAATCTCAAATTCCATTTGGGAAATCAAGGATTCGAATGGTTGTTTGGTGTCCTCTTTTGAATACATTTCCAATGTAGGTAAGTATTTCTACTCCAACCTTTTCAGGGAACCCCCTAGTTGTCCTATCACAAAAATATTTAAGGTCATTGATCTCTTTTTCCAAAGTCTATCATAGAGGAAATGAACTTATCTCTTTAAGAGGAAATCTATGAAAAAAGAGATTTTGTCAACTTTGTCCTCTTTTTAGAAAAGAGAAAGCCTTGGTCTTGATGGCTTGACTGTTGAATTCTATATTGGGTTCTTTGATACAATCAAATTTGACCTTTTAAAAGTGACTAAAGAATCTCAACGAGCTAGTAAAATTCTAGGATATTTTAATTCTACTTTCTTATCCCTAATTCCGAAAAGTAAATGTTCATAATCGTTTGAGGACTTTCACCCAATCTCTTGCTGCAATTTAATATATAAACTCATTGCCAAAATCATTTCCAACCATTTAAATTTGATCCTTAGTGATTTTATCTCTGAAGAGCGGTATGGTTTCCTTTGCAAGAAACAGATGGCTCTCAAGAGATGCTAGATTAGTCCTTTACAAGTCCGTGTTAAGAAGTATTCATGTATATTGGGCCACGATTTCAAAAAATTCAATTGGAATCCTCACAAGAATAAGGAAGATGTTCTTCAATTTTATATGGTTAGGGCACAAAGATTTAGGTGGCATGCCCTTGGTCAAATGGTCTCATTTAGCAATGCCAAGGGAACTTAGAGGCTGGGGCATAAAAAAATTAGTATGGTTATGAAAATTGCTTGCCACAACAATATGCTTTGGGAAAGGATGTGGACAACCAAATATTTAGCTAGGAAGTCTTTTTTGGAATGGTTCAAATCTCAAAAGAAAATTGGGAATACTAGTTTTATTGGCTAGAAAGCAATGGCTAAGGCTTCATCATTGGTAAGTGAATGGATGGTATGGAAAGTTGGTAATGGAAAGAGCATTCAAATTGGTGAGGACCCTTGGGTGAAATCGGGTCTGGGTTTTAAGCTTGTAAGGGAATTGATAACAAAACTACATGATCAAGGTATCTACTCTTTATGGGATACCAAAATGGATTGCAGAGACTATATAGGAAGAAACATTTGGAAGTCAAATGTCATGTTGGAGGTTGAGGGGAATCAAGTAGAGGAAATGGATCACATTCACCAATATTCTTAATTCAAATTTTATTCATCTTAAGGAAGAGGAAGATTATTCCCTTGTTTGGTTGAGAAATGAGAAAAATTGAAACTATAAAGTAAATTTGGGTTACTTGTCTCAAGAAGAGACTGCTTTCGAGGGGGAGAGAAGATGGTGGTGGTATTATGTGTGGAGGACTCATCTGCCTTTAAAAGAGAATATTATGTTATGGTTGGCTATTGAAAACATGATGTTAACATGGGANTGTTTTAGTGAAAGTAGTGAAGGCTAAGCCAAAGAAGAAACATTGTTGGAAAGTCAAGAAAGAGTGTCATAGGATGGTGGTGGGAGCGGACGTCAACATTAGTGACATTCCAGATCTTCTCGGGAGAGAGACAATGGGCCAGTTTTGTGTGAAAACCATTTCCTCAAGTTCTTTATAGTTCCGGGTTGATGAGAAATGGTCGAGTTTGTTGGGATTTTACCTTGAATTCCATACCTTAGAATGAGGTTGGATTTGTTTCAAATTCAGGAAGAAAGAGGATATGGCAGATATTTTCAACAGGGTATGGGGATGGGGCCCCTTTGGACTAGCCTTAAAAGAGTGGGTGATTTGGTTTGACCCTACCCAAGGTGTGTTGGATCCAACGAAAGTTTGGGAAATTCTCCCCAACTTGCTGATGGTATTTTGGGAAGAAACAATCATGGTGTCAATTGGAAATAAAATTGGAAAATTCGTCAGTTGTGAACTCAATCAACAGTAAAAAAATGATAGAAGATGGGCTTGGTTGCAAATTGAGGTGGAAAAGAGGGACAAACTCCTTGACAAAATAGAGTTCGTGTGGGGGGGTTTCACTTGGAAACAAAGGATTGATTATTGGCGGGTTCTCTTCAGAAGCGTTGGTTGTCATAGAGTTGGACATTTACAACGTAGTGCAGAAGACCTCCTTCTTCCTTTCCCCCTTTTCATGGATCGTGGAAGCTCAAGGCCCAGTTAGAGGAGTTTTCCTCCAAATTGTTGAAGACCTCCGCTAAGATTAGTGACAATGATGTCAGTCTATCGACTAAAGTTTCCTCTCCAAATTCATGTCGGGATGCGAATCCGAGTAATCCTTTTTCATCTGATTCTTCTTTTTATGCTTCAAAATCTCTCATTTTTCCTATGGTTGAGGAGTCTCTCATTCCTTCCGATCCAGTCCTAAAAGTAGTAGTCTCCCCAATTTTTGTTCCCTAGGTTGATGGGAGTGTTCAACCTTTGGAAGGTTTGGCCCAATCAATAGTCAAGTCGGTCCCTTCCCTTTCCCCTCCATGTTGCAATTCCCCATTTTCAAAAGCATGCCTTTCCCCCTCTTCCTCCTCCTCAAAGGTCTCGACCGATTCCATGGCCTCTAATTCTTCCCATAAATTGGATTACCTGCTATGTTCTAGGGTAAAAAAAGGTGATGAGGTTTTATGTTTAGGTGGCTTGGAAATGGAGAAGAGCGTTGTCGGTCATGAAGGTTCTAAGTCATTGATTTATTTAGTTCAATTATAGGCCGTGAAGGAAGTAAGAAGCAGTAAACAATCAACCATCACTAATACCCTTAGAGCGGGGAAAGCCTGAGGAAAGAGTCACAAATGATTGTACTATATTTAAATGCATGCGAGGTTGGGGCAACCCCAAAATCAATACCCTCAAATGGATTGTCCATGTCAGTAGGCCAGATTTCCTTCTGATCCAAGAAACCATGTGTAGTGGGGATAAAGTTATAGAATCATTAAAAAATTGGCTAAAAGGCTGGTCCTTTAGCACATTTGACTCGGAGGGTCTCTCTAGAGTTTTTCTCACTGCTTGGAGTCCTAATTTCAAATCCCTATCCTCTTCCTAGATCCCCTATAGAATTTTTGTATATGTTATGGATAACATTTTAAATTGCACTTTGAGAATAATCAATATCGACGATCCATATGAAGATAAGGTAAATTTTTGGAACATAGTGTCCAACTCTAGTGTTCTAAATGTTCATAATATCATTTTAGGTGGGAACCTAAATTTTACTACGTCTTTAAAAGAGGTTTTAGATGCACACCCCTGCCAAGGCCCTTAAGAATCCTTTTTTTCACATTGGATCAAGAAATATCATATGATAGATTTGGATCCTAAAAAAAATTCACAAACTTGGACATAACGAAAGAAAATGTTCCTGCTCGGTGGCTAAGCATCTTGATAGATTTCTAATCTCGAAGGATATGATCGACCAACCATGGTCTTTCAAATGGAGGGTTTCTGATAGGGGGCATATCAAATAACATGCCAATTATGATGGAAATTGCCAAAAAATTTCTTAAGCCTCCTTCTCCGTTTAAGTTTAATCGTGCCTGGCTCAAGAATGAGGATTACAAAAGGCTTGTGCTCTCAGTCTAGAGGCCTTTAGTGGAAAACACATAAATTTATGTCATGCAGTAGTTCACAAAAAAATTATCAGGGTTAAAAACGTTTATGCCCGTTGGGCCAAAAGTTATAATGCGAAAGTTGTTGCTATTCTATCGAAGATAGAATCTCAAATAGGGGAATTGATTATATAAATAAAGGTTGATTCTCTCTCTAATGCGGAGGAAACAACCATTAGTGATCTCATGAAAAAAAAGAAGGACCTTTTGGATTATGAAGAAACTCAATGGCGCCTTAAAAGTAGGGCAATCTAGTTAAAGGAAGGTGATAACAACTCAAAATTCTTTCACAAATTTTCAAGCCATGGGAAAATCTCAAATTCCATTTGGGAAATCAAGGATTCGAATGGTTGTTTGGTATCCTCTTTTGAATACATTTCCAATGTAGGTAAGTATTTCTACTCCAACCTTTTCAGGGAACCCCCTAGTTGTCCTATCACAAAAATATTTAAGGTCATTGATCTCTTTTTCCAAAGTCTATCATAGAGGAAATGAACTTATCTCTTTAAGAGGAAATCTATGAAAAAAGAGATTTTGTCAACTTTGTCCTCTTTTTAGAAAAGAGAAAGCCTTGGTCTTGATGGCTTGACTGTTGAATTCTATATTGGGTTCTTTGATACAATCAAATTTGACCTTTTAAAAGTGACTAAAGAATCTCAACGAGCTAGTAAAATTCTAGGATATTTTAATTCTACTTTCTTATCCCTAATTCCGAAAAGTAAATGTTCATAATCGTTTGAGGACTTTCACCCAATCTCTTGCTGCAATTTAATATATAAACTCATTGCCAAAATCATTTCCAACCATTTAAATTTGATCCTTAGTGATTTTATCTCTGAAGAGCGGTATGGTTTCCTTTGCAAGAAACAGATGGCTCTCAAGAGATGCTAGATTAGTCCTTTACAAGTCCGTGTTAAGAAGTATTCATGTATATTGGGCCACGATTTCAAAAAATTCAATTGGAATCCTCACAAGAATAAGGAAGATGTTCTTCAATTTTATATGGTTAGGGCACAAAGATTTAGGTGGCATGCCCTTGGTCAAATGGTCTCATTTAGCAATGCCAAGGGAACTTAGAGGCTGGGGCATAAAAAAATTAGTATGGTTATGAAAATTGCTTGCCACAACAATATGCTTTGGGAAAGGATGTGGACAACCAAATATTTAGCTAGGAAGTCTTTTTTGGAATGGTTCAAATCTCAAAAGAAAATTGGGAATACTAGTTTTATTGGCTAGAAAGCAATGGCTAAGGCTTCATCATTGGTAAGTGAATGGATGGTATGGAAAGTTGGTAATGGAAAGAGCATTCAAATTGGTGAGGACCCTTGGGTGAAATCGGGTCTGGGTTTTAAGCTTGTAAGGGAATTGATAACAAAACTACATGATCAAGGTATCTACTCTTTATGGGATACCAAAATGGATTGCAGAGACTATATAGGAAGAAACATTTGGAAGTCAAATGTCATGTTGGAGGTTGAGGGGAATCAAGTAGAGGAAATGGATCACATTCACCAATATTCTTAATTCAAATTTTATTCATCTTAAGGAAGAGGAAGATTATTCCCTTGTTTGGTTGAGAAATGAGAAAAATTGAAACTATAAAGTAAATTTGGGTTACTTGTCTCAAGAAGAGACTGCTTTCGAGGGGGAGAGAAGATGGTGGTGGTATTATGTGTGGAGGACTCATCTGCCTTTAAAAGAGAATATTATGTTATGGTTGGCTATTGAAAACATGATGTTAACATGGGACAATGGGATGAAAAGAGGATGGACAGGTCCAAATAGATGTGCTCTATACAAGGCCGATTCAGAAACTATGTAGCATGTTTTTATATCATGTCATTTTTCCCAGCAGGTTATGTTAGAGGTTTTAAATATTGTAAATCTCCACAGGCTAACGTTGATCGGAAATCTTCTCGAATGAATTAAATATTGGAAAGAGGATCCAAGCTCAAAATATCTCTTCTCCCTCCCCTTTTTTATGATTTATTTCTTGTGGTGGGAACATGATGTATGCATTTCTTAAGATGTGCATATTCCGTTGAAGACTATTGATGCTTTGGTTGTCAAATTATCTCAATAATTTTGGTGTGAGGTCAAAGTTACAAAACCTAAGGTGCTCACAATGCCTTCCATAGACAAGAGAATGATGTGGGACTACTTTGATGGTGCCAACCAAGGGTAATAGGGTAATAGGAACCTACGATGTGGGTGTGGGAGACTATCACATTAGTTTGTATGGAAAGAGATTAAATGAATTTAATATAATATTTGAAATTTAAAAAAAAATAACAATCCAATGTATATGAATAGGGTAATAGGCACCTACGTTGTGGGTGTGGGAGACTGTCACATTAGTTTGCATGGAAAGAGATTAAATAAATTTAATATAATATTTGAAAAATATTAAAAAATAACAATTCAATGTATATGAACATGGTAATAGGAACCTATGGTGTTGTATTTATTACATATCATATGTAAGTTAGATAAATGAGAGAGATGAATATTTAGTTACTTTTCCTCGAACAAAACTTTTAGTGAATCTTCCCTCCTCATTTTTCATTCATTTCTGAAGGAGTCCACCTTCACATATTTTGTTACTTGACAGGGAAACATTAAATAGTCGACCAATGACTTACTGTATTTCACAGATGTCTATCATAGATCGATGTCAATTAACAAGAAACTATTTCTATAGTAATTACTATGAGCTATTAAGTAACGAGAACATTTCACATGTTCTTTATGTCTATCTAATGAGAGAATCCAGCCATAACGTCCAACATGAAATGAAAAGATGAGGTGTGGGGACACAAGACTAAAAGAACACAATAGAAAGATAAGCTTGACGATGGCCATTGTGGAAAGAGCACTGAGTGGTGATAAGGGTAATCACAATTTTCCATGGCCGAGATTATGAAAAGGACAAGCGACAATAAGGGTACTCACAATTTTATATGTTCATTGATTCTTGTATGTTTCAATTGTAAATGTACAACGACCCCAAGAATTGAAATCATCAGAAGATATGTACACAGAGTACAGACGCACTTGACATAAAATTGAAGTCAATTTTTTCAAAGTTGAACTTCAATTATATTCTGTGTTTGTTTGTGTCATTCGTAATAGATTGGAAAAATATAGATTCTAGCTTCCATTGATCTTCAATATTGTAGACAAGTATCGTAGAGTACAATTGCACTTGACATAAAACTGAAAATCAATTTTTCTGGAGCCAAACTTTAACTTCATTATGTGTTTATTTGTGTAATTCGCAATGGATTGGAAAACTATAGGTTCTAACCACCATTGATCCTCAATAATATAAACAACTATTGGTTAATAATATTCATAATAATTCATATGGTTGATGGTGTATCGGTGAAGTGTAGTGAGCAGTTCTTTGTCACAACGATCAATGAACTCTATCAACAATATTTTATTAAATCATTTTCTTTGACTCAATGAATAGAAAAAATGCATATCGAAAACAAAATAAAATTTTAAAATCATGAGAGGTAGAGGATATTTATTAGAGTCGTGCTTCACAAATTGAGATAGAAATATCATGATCAATTCAAGTGTTAGACTGTATTCAAAGGGAAATGTTAAGTTCAATTCAATTTAAAGACATGTAATTTACATTATTTTAATCTTATTTTTATTAAATATAAGAAGAAGTTAATAAAATTGAATTTCAAATCGGGTTAAGAAATATAGAGTAAATGGATTTATGTTGATTTTTTGATATTTAATTACCTTTTTTCTGGGGCAAAAAAAAACGTAGCTTCTGTTTAGGAAAAATTGAAGATACATTCCTTCAGCACTGGGGCGCATCTCAAAAATATTTTCAGGAATATTAACTCCCCCTAGAATATGTGATGGTATACAAAATATCAAACAAAAATGTATTAGGACCATAGAAAAACCAAAGACAATAGAGTGCCCAACACTACAAGTAACAATAAATTACAACTTAGAGATAAGACCATCTTTGTGTGAGACAAGTCTATCGACAAAATATTCTTCAATGAAAAAATGATTCTCATCCAAACTAAAAGTGTGCTTTGAGAGTGCATCAACCAGTGAATTCTATTCCCGGAACACATGAAAAATAAAAATAAAAGTAAAGTTAGAAGCTATATCGTGCAATTGAGAAGCAAGGTAAGTGAGGGCTAGATTGGAGACTTGTATATCATTCTTGATTCACTTGATAACTAGGCTCAAATTTCCATAATTTTGAACATGTAACACATCCCTATCTAAATCCAGTTTAAGGAGAGCGTAGATGGATTTGAACTAGCCTAAACTATTTGTCTTGAGGTCCAAATTTGCTTGAACTTTGATCATGTAATTATCAAGGAAATATGAAATAAAACCTACACCATATGAAATAAAGAATTTTCAAAGATTCTGACATTTCTAGCTAGCCAAATGCCCCAGACAACCAAAATAGTAAAAGATTTCAAGGATTGCATCTCCTGAAACAAAAATTACTCTTGAAAACATTCCAAAAGCATTGTTTTGTCCCACAAATTATCAAATCCTAACTACCTTTCAGTATCCCTCCACACATGTCTAGAGAAAGGATAGTCTAGAAAAATGTGTTGGTTGGATTCATCATGGTTTTTACAAAGATAACACATGCTTGGGTTGTGATTTTTGTGTATTTATAGACGGTTCCATGCTAGAACCTTCGCTTTTAGAGTTAACCATAACAATAAGATACTCTTTAGTGGACCCTGAATCTTCCATAGTTTATGGTGCCACCATTGTTGATGTTGATCTCCCATAACTTGCATTGCCTCATACCCTATTTTGGACAAGTATGCACCTCCAACGTGGTTATAAACCCAGACCAATTCGTCCTCCTGGTCGAATAAGTGAACATGGGAATTTCTTTATGTATTAATATAATGTTCCTAGTGAGGGTGCCACCTATATTCGAGTTGAATATCCTCAGTAGCAACCCATCCTTGACCCCATATGCTTGTAGTAGTCACATCACCAACTCAGTTTCAAGTACATGCACCGAGATATTGAAGCTGGATAATCATTTCCTCTAGGAGAAAAATATTTTCTCCACAACTAGAGACATCATCTTGACCCACCCTTACCTAAGTACAAGAGCCTACTTTCCATGCCAGATATTTTCCAATGATCGAAAAGGCCAAGTTTAAGGCCCTCCATTGGTTAGAAACATTAACCATGGGTTACGATCTTTGTCAAATCCAATCCCAAATTGTACCAAGGAAAATATATTTGTCCACCAATATGCATCGCCATAGGTTGTCTCTGGTGAGAAATACCCATAGGGACTTAGCAGCCAAGGCCTTACCAAATAATTGAATGTCTTAGAGGGCCCATCCACTGAGGTGCTTGGGCATCAAGATGCCTTTCTAGTTCTCCAGATGGGATCCTAGATATTCTACACTACCTTTCCATAAGAAATTGAAACATATTTTCCTAATGTGGTCAAGGATGCCTTTTGGAATGAGGACCAACAAGTGCCAATACACCAAAATGACTTCTAAAACTAACTTGATTAGTATCAACTGACCACCACAAGACATCCATCAATTACACCAAATATTGAATTTCTTTTCAATGCAGGATAATAGCCATTTCCATTCCATCAGCTTATAATTGTTTGGATTAAGAGTGAAACCAAGATATTTGAGACCTACTTGCAAGTCATGAGAGAAGTTAAAAATACAAGAAAGAGAAAGTTTGATATCATCCCGCACCTCCGAAAATTATATAGTTGGTTTATTATGATTAATAACCATCCCAGTGGCATCATAGAAGAGGTCAAGAATGTTCTTAAATGATTGGGCTTTATTTTCCTTGCAATAACAAAAAATGAGAACATCATCCACAAATAAGAGATGAGTGAGATTTTCACGGCACCCTAGTTTCACCCCCTGAATTGAATTTATGCACTTAGATGACCTGGTTTCCCTGTTGATCCCATCCACGATAAACATAAATAAATATGGGGATAAAGGACAACCCCACCTCAATCCTTGACTAGCTTGAAAGAAAGAAGTACCTGAACCATTAATAAGAACAACAAAATATATTGTAGATACGCAACACATGATCCACTTGAGAAATGATAAATCAAACCCAACTTGTGGTAGTAGAGGTCCAAGGTATAGCCATGAGACCTGATCATAAGATTTTGAAAGATCAATTTTCAAAATCGAGACAAGTCACTTAAAAACTTTGATGGAATGCATACCTTCTTGAGCCAATCCAATGGCTTCGTGAATAAGACAACCTTGGATAAAGTCAAACTATTCAAAAGTTATGACAGAGGATAATATGAGTTTGAGCCAGACCTCTATGATCTTGGCCATAATCTTATACAAGTGATTGCACAAGGCTATCGACTGGAAGTCATCAAAAGAGATAGGACAGTCCAGTTTGGGGATTAATGCAATAAAGGTGGCATTAATAAACTAATGAATTTTTCCTGATTGTCATTTTTCCTCCACCACAAGAATAACATCATCACCCAGTAGATCAAAGAAAGATTAAAAAAATCTAGTACTCCAATTTTCAGGCCCAAGACTCTTGTCTCATTTGAAAGAGGAGATGATAGCTAGTAGTTCAGGTTTTGTGACCTCACAATAGAGCGATGGTTATCCTCCTCCTCTATAATTCTTGGAAACAACCTGATAAGTTTAATGAGTTGACCCATATTAACCTGCCCCAGATCCTTGAACAAAGACTCAAAGTTCTTATGCCTTGGATGGCCAAATTCGGAAACCCTCGCACCTTGTTTTTGTTAGGGTCTTGTAGTTCCCATATTGTGTTATAGATTTTTCAAATTAAACAAATTTCTAAATTTTTTTTTGTATTTTGTTAAGAACCAAATATCAATATAGCATAGAAAAACCTCAGAATAAGTACTCAACACCTTGAAAAAGAGATAATTCCAGATAATAAGCCTCTTCGAGGGGGAAACCACCTTTTACCCCACATAAATGTTCAAGTACAATATGATTCCAAATGAAAATGTCTCCTTGGTATATATAGGAGACTAGGAGGTATAATTACAACTAATGGAATAAAGCCAACATAAATAAAATAACATTACTAATGTAATATGTGCCAATTAAGGGGTAATGAACCAATATTAGGGCTTAACACGCCCCTCATTTTGAGACAAGTGTTGTTCGGAACGCTTGAGTAACTCTGGATGCTTCTATATAAAAGACTCATCTTCCCAAGTGGAATCTTCAGTCGATATTTTCCTCCATTTAATGAGATACTCTGAAATGGATCTATTCCTCAACTGGCAAATTCTTGGGTCAGTGATGGCTTCAGGCTCCAATATGATTTTTCCTTCCTCGTCAAGTTCTGGAAATATAGTTTGAACTGGGATCTTGTCGCCTATAACCTTCTTTAAGCATGAAACATGGAA
>JZKD02S0173250.1:108635-119547 GCA_000966675.3 Picea glauca | reverse complement strand
CTTGACATAAAATTGAAGTCAATTTTTTCAAAGTTGAACTTCAATTATATTCTGTGTTTGTTTGTGTCATTTGTAATAGATTGGAAAAATATAGATTCTAGCTGCCATTGATCTTCAATATTGTAGACAAGTATCGTAGAGTACAAATGCACTTGACATAAAACTGAAAATCAATTTTTCTGGAGCCAAACTTCAATTTCATTATGTGTCTATTTGTGATATTCGCAATGGATTGGAAAACTATAGGTTCTAACCACCATTGATCCTCAATAGTATAAACAAGTATTGTTTAATAATATTCATAATAATTTATATGGTTGATGGTGTATCAATGAAGTGTAGTGAGTAGTTCTTTGTCACGAAGATCAATGAACTCTATAAACAATATTTTATTAAATCATTTGCTTTGAGATAGAAATATCATGATCAATTCAAGTGTTAGACTGTATTCAAAGGGAAATGTTAAGTTCAATTCAGTTTAAAGACATGTAATTTACATTATTTTAATCTTCTTTTTATTAAATATAAGAAGAATTTAATAAAATTGAATTTCAAATCGGGTTAAGAAATATAGAGTAAATGGATTTATGTTGATTTTTTTATATTTATTTAACCTTTTTCCAGGGCAAAAAAAAAACGTAGCTTCTGTTTAGGAAAAAATGAAGATACATTCCTTCGGCACCGGGGCACATCTCAAAAATAGTTTCAACAATATTGACTCCCCCCAGAATATGTGAGGGTATACAAAATATCAAACAAAAATGTATTAGGACCATAGAAAAACCAAAGACAATAGAGTGCCCAACACTACAAGTAACAATAAATTACAACTCGTCCCTGAGGTGTAGGACATTCAATGATAGAGTGTGTTGTTAAGGCACTCCGTGATGTTAAAGTCACCGATTTGAAACCCGCGGGGACAAAAAATCCATCCATGTTAAGGGTTGGTGTGGCTCAGGCCAGGTGCGATCCCTGGGTGATTTTGATATCTTATATTCCCCTGAGTCGCAATTTCTCAGCCATAGCCTAGTCCCGCAGGTCACAGACAAACTAGCAAACAAAAAAAAAAAACAATAAATTACAACTCGAAGATAAGACCATCTGTGTGTGAGCCAAGTCTATCGACAACATATTCTTCAATAATAAATGATTCTCTTCCAAACTAAAAGTGTGCATTGAGATTGCATCAACCAATGAGTTCTATTCCCGAAACACATGAGAAAAGGAAATAAAAGTAAAGTTAGAAGCTATATTGTGCAATTGAGAAGCAAGGTAAGTGAGGCCCAGATTGGAGACTTGTATATCATTCTTCATTCACTTGATAACTAGGCTCAAATTGCCATAATTTTGAACATGTAACACATCCCTATCTAAATCCACTTTAAGGAGGGCATAGAGGGCCTTGAAATAGCCTAAATTATTTGTCCCGAGGCCCAAATTTGCTTGAACTTTGATCATGTACTTATCAAGGAAATACAAAATAAAACCTGCACCATAGAGACATGTCATCCCCTGGTAAGCGCCATCAAAAAATCCATAGCATAAGGAATTATCAATTGTAAGAGCCCGGCTTGTACTTTCTTTTGTGTTCTATGAATTGAATTTATAACATTCCAATAGACCTTGAACCTGATGGGAATTCTCAAAAGAAGGGTATCTAGAATTTTCAAAGATTCTGGCATTTCTAGCTAGCCAAATGCCCCAGACAACCAAAATAGTAAAAAAGTTCAAGGATTGTAGATCCTGGAACAAAAAGTACTCTTGAAAACATTCCAAAAGCATTGTTTTGTCCCACAAATTATCAAATCCTAACTGCCTTTCAGTATCCCTCCACACATGTCCAGAGAAAGAACAAATTGAAAAAATGTTTTGGTTGGATTCATCATGGTTTTTACAAAGATAACACATGCTTGGGTTGTGATTTTTGTGTATTTATAGACGGTCCCATGTTAGAACCTTCCCCCTTAGAGCTAACCATAACAATAAGATACTCTTTAGTGGACCCTGAATCTACCATAGTTTATGGTGCCACCATTGTTGATGTTGATATCCCATAAATTGCATTGCCTCATACCCTATTTTGGATGAGTATGCACCTCCAACGTGGTTATAAACCCATATCAATTCGTCCTCCTGGTCCAATAAGTGAACATGGGAATTTCTTAGTGTATTAATATAATGTTCCCAGTGAGGGTGCCACCTATATTTGAGTTGAATATCCTCAGTAGCAACCCATCGTTGACCCCATATACTTGTAGTAGTCACATCACCAACTCAATTTAAATTGCATGCACCGAGATCTTGAAGCTGGATAATCATTTCCTCTAGGAGAAACATATTTTCTCCACAACTAGACATCATCTTGACCCACCCTTACCTAAGTACAAGAGCCTACTTTCCATGGCAGATATTTGCCAATGATCGGAAAGGCCAAGTTTAAGGCCCTCCATTGGTTAGAAACATTAACCATGGGTTACGATCTTTGTCAAATCCAATCCCAAATTGTACCAAGGAAAATATATTTTTCCACCAATATGCATCGCCATAGTTTGTCTTTGGTGAGAAATACCCATAGGGACTTAGCGGCCAAGGCCTTACCAAATAATTGAATGTCTTAGAGGGCCCATCCATTGAGGTGCTTGGGCATCGAGATGATTTTCTAGTTCTCCAGATGGGATCCTAGATATTCTACACTACCTTTCCATAAGAAATTGAAACATAGTTTCCTAATATGGTCAAGGATGCCTTTTGGAATGAGGTCCAACAAGTGTCAATACACCAGGATGACTTCTAAAACTAACTTGATCAGTATCAACTGACCACCACAAGACATCCATCAATTATACCAAAAATTGAATTTCTTTTCAATGCAGGATAATAGCCATTTCCATTCCATCATCTTATAATTGTTTGGCTCAAGAGATAAACCAAGATATTTGAGACCTACTTGCAATTCATGAGAGAAGAAGTTAAAAATACTAGAAATAACAATTTTGATATCATCCTGCACCTCCGAAAATTATATAGTTGGTTTATTATGATTAATAACCATCCTAGTGACATCATAGAAGAGGTCAAGAATGTTCTTAAAGGATCAGGCTTCATTTTCCTTGCAATAACAAAAAATGAGAACATCATCCACAAATAAGAGAAGAGTGAGATTTTCATGGCGCCCTAGTTTCACCCCTTGAATTTAATTTATGCACTTGGATGACCTGATTTCCATGTTGATCCCATCCACAATAAACATAAATAAATATGGGGATAAAGGACAACCCCACCTCAATCCTTGACTAGCTTGAAAGAAAGAGGTACCTGAACCATTAAGAAGAACAACAAAATATATTGTGGATACGCAACACATGATCCACTTGAGAAATGATAAATCAAACCCAAGTTGTAGTAGTAGAGGTCCAAGGTATAGCCATGAGACCAGATCATAATATTTTGAAAGATCAATTTTCAAAATCGAGACAAGTCACTTAAAAACTTTGATGGAATTCATACCTTCTTGAGCCAATCCAATGGATTCGTGAATAAGACACCCTTGGATAAAGTAGAACTATTCAGAAGTTATGACGGAGGATAATATGGGTTTGAGCCAGACCTATATGATCTTGGCCATAATCTTATACATGTGATTTCACAAGGCTATCGACTGGAAGTCATCAAAAGAGATAAGGCAATCCAGTTTGGGGATTAATGCAATAAATGTGGCATTAATACACTAATGAATTTTCCCTGATTGTCATTTTTCCTCCACCACAAGAATAACATCATCACTCGGTAGATCAAAGAAAGCTTAAAAAAATTCAGTACTCCAATTGTCAGGCCCAAGACTCTTGTCTCATTTGAAAGAGGATATGATAGCTAGTAGTTCAGGTTTTGTGACCTCACAATATAGCGATGGTTATCCTCCTCCTCTATAAGTCTTAGAAACAATCTAATAAGTTTAAGGAGTTGACCCATATTAACCTGCCCCGGATCCTTGAACAAAGACTCAAAGTTTCTTATACTCTGGATGGCCAAATTCAGAAACCCTCGCACCTTGTTTCTGTTAGGGTCTTGTAGTTCCCATATTGTGTTATAGATTTTTCAAAATAAACAAATTTCTTAAGAAAAAAATTGTATTTTGTTCCCCCACCAAGATCCAAAGATCTCTGCTCTTTAGGCACCATACTTTCTCTTGTTTGAGCAGTAGCATTGAGTGATGGGATTCAAGTGCTCAACATCTATCCAAATATGCATTAGGACATTGACTTCCATTATGAATCATATGTAGATGTTCCAATTCCGCTTCAACATTCCTAAGAGCCTGATCATGTTGTAGGCATCGATTTCGTGCCCAAACAATAGTTTTTTCTTTTATATTTTGAATACTTGCAACAAATTGGACACTTGTAGGAGTCTCGACGTCTTCTTGGAAATGTATCGAGTTATCCTGAACTAACTAATGAAAACCCTTATCATCTGACCAAGAAGGATTGAACTTAAACATGGCTCTAATTTGTTTCCCATACCTTTCTCAAATTCCATAAATATTGGAAAGTGGTCTGAGCATATAACCTTCTCCACCTAATAAAGGTAAATACCAAATGTTTGAAGTAATTCATGATGAAACAAGAACCCATATCTTTGCAACACAAGCCTTGCCACTTCTAGTATTGTTCTAGGTTGAGCAGATATTAATAGGCTCCACAACAACCCAACCTCATTCCTCCAAGTGATCATTAAATAAATTGTACAATCGATCCTCTCTGGCCAACATAACTCAAGTCTCATCCTGACTCAAGGTAAAATTTAATTTTCCCGTGATAATCAAATTACCAGAGCTTAAATAGTTCAAGGAGAAAATCCTAGACCAAAAAATATCCCGACCTTCATATGGCCCATGCAGATTGAGGATCGAAAAGGTTCGGTCTAGTTCCTTGCTGAAGATTTCATTACATAAGACTGAGACACTGGCGAAGCAATTTATGAGAGTGAAGTTCAAGGTTAAACCCATAATGAGTCCCCCTGACAATCCCATTGAATCCACACCAAAAAATATCCATCTAGGAAACAATTTGGATAGTTCCCTAACTAGACCACCCAAGGGGGCACATGGTTTCTTATATGAGAATAATTTATGGCTTTTCTATTTCCACAAATTGCTTCAAGGAGAGATTTTTAAGCCATCCCCCAAAACCTCTCATGTTGACAGACACGAGTTTCATATTGGATCACAAAGTGGGGGTTGTCTTGGTCTAAGAACCCTTGGGAGAGTTTTTTGATGACCCTAAGAAATTTCGTGATGAGCACAATTTTGTGCATGTTTCAAAGTAGATTTACATCCCACATGGCTTGGAACAAAATGTTTGTTTTCATCGAAACTCAACCCCCTCGATGGACAATTATAGGAACATGGATGTAAGAGATACATATCACGACTAGACAAACTAGAGTGCGATTTAGTGCAACCGATACTCTGAGAATCCACTGCTAGGGAGAATCTAGACTCAACATCCTTTGAAAGGCATGTAATGTAACTTTCTTTCACCCCTAAATGGGGAGGCATTGTATCTAGGCCCAAACCCATGGAATGAGTAGTAATGTGTCTCACTACCTCCGACATCCCATGGGAAGTGTTATTCGCAAAGCCTAAAACTAGAAGGGAATGATTATAAGAAGAGAACTTACCTGAATATTGATGTTGATTTTTACTCTTCAACCAAATATCCTCGATCTTGAACCATTTCTCACTCTATATATCCAAATTTCCACCTAACTGGTCCTAGAGAGGGGGTGCAACCATGCCTCGCATATCACCCTCCTTTAGAGGCACATTGGCATCACTAATAATGATATTGGGTTGAGTCAAAGGAGAGTCCAAAGGAACCCCCTGAGGAATTCTCCCTTCATCAACCAACGAAGGGGAGGGAGAGGTTTATGCATCCTTTTTTTCCCTCGAAATGAAGTAGTACAGATCTTGAGGCTCCTCAAGCCATTCGAGTACATGTCCAACTCAATGACATCGAAAGCATCGGGAAGGAACATTGACATAGTTAAGAATATGAGAGTAAGAGTGCTCACCTATGATCATGTGCATAGATTCATAAAGACCTTGACAAGGATCCATCTCAACAAGAATCTTAATCATCGACTTATGAGGACTATCCTTATAACCATTATCTGTTATGATGAAGGATCCCAAAACCTCCTTGATGGATTTTAAGATCCAGTCCATCCAAAATTCCAATGGGAGCTTGGGTAGTTTGATCCATATGGGAAGCCTAGTTAGATTCTCTTCCCACACACCAAATAATGGGTGCCATGACTTGAAGTTGAGAAGAAACTTATTATAATACCAACGAATGTCTATAATCCTCCAAGCATCTTCTTTCGATTGAAAAATAGAGCCAATCCAACCTCTATATAGGAGATGCATGATTGGAGAATATCCAATAATCGAACCCCAATTAATTTGAATCCAAGAAGATACATACTCCACCGCCCTTCTCCCACAAAATTTTCCAACTAAGGTCTAACCCTCCATATCTGCAACATGAATCACTTGGATATCATTAATGACCACTAAATATATTCCCCCCCCCCTGGAGACTTGACTGTACACCTTCTCTTACATCTAGATCTCATCTATCCTGCTAAGAAATGACCACCCTAGAGTTTTTCTAACCCCAATCCACTCCCAATAAACCCAAAGGACCAATGTTCCCCCTGCCCAAAACCATGCAGGAGACTGAACGTTGGGTGTATGTTGGATTTGGATTGAAACCCTAGAGATGACCCCTATTCTTTCCTCCCAAAGGTTCATTACTCATAAGGTGGGTGCATTCACTCCCCCTTCTAGCAATAAGTGATGAGTTATGAGCTCGATCTCTTGGGATATCCACCAGAGAGTGAGCTGACTCAATTAAATCTATAGTAAAAGGGAATAAAATTGGTATTTACCTCTTCCTCTAGTATATTAATAGGTACAGGGTATGAATCCGAAGAAGAATGAACTTTTGGACTAACAAATATATGGTCCTTGGAGAGAGAATCCTCCTAGTAGTCCACTAGTTGGACATCCTCCTCCATAGTAAGGTGTATGATTTTTTATATTTAATTACCTGTTAAAATATTATTACATTTTATGTCCTTTGAATGCCAAGATGCTCGTATTTCTTGATTCAATCAATAAAATAAACAATGATTGGAAACATATACAATGAGGAATTGTTTGTTTTTATGTGGAATGTAACAACTGCGTGTATGCATTGCCTGTCTCTGTGTCACAAACACCCAATGTTATTGATTGTTCCATAATGGCTATTGAAGTTCCGAGAGATAATTAATTGACTAAGCATTAGGAAATCATACCAACAAAATGGTTTCCTGATTCTACTCTAGTAATATCCTTGACAGGTAATATGAACACAAGTATGGATAAAATATTTGTGATTAATCTTTTCTTGAAATTTTGTGCAGGGTGGTAATATGGTCATCCATTCAGTAACTAAATTTCTTGGCAGCCATAGCAATCTAGTTGCAAGCTCTTCTCACCACATACAATTAGCCTCAAATATGGAAGGTCATTGGAATGATTTGTAAACTATCGTGGATATTCCACTGGAACAATTCGTCACAACATATCTGATAAATAAAATTGAAATCTACACTATGAAGGTTAAATTCCTTTAGGTTACAGAATATTTAGTTACTGATTTTCTGCTTATGCATGAAATAGATAAAATGTTCAAAGTAGAGAAAAGTAAAATAAAATCACACTATCCACAAATAAATACAATATATGACCCGGAAAAACCTAGACAAGAGAAAACCCGGCTAGAATATGAGGCTACTCTGCTCTCTTTTCTCTGGTATAGAAATTATGCAACTATAAAGAAATAGACACTCTCTTTGGAGTTGCCTTTGACCTGTGGCCTTTATGGATGCTGCAAAATTTCTCCTCCTCTATTATGCTCATAGAATACCATTCTCAAATGTTTTTCTCAGCTACGAAACAAGATACAATGCAAAAGAATGGAACCCCTTCTCCTCCTAGTGGCCCAATATTTAACATAGCCTGATAGCCATCTAAGGGTAGGTTTTTTACTTCCTCAAATCTAAATTGTGATAGGGTTTCAGACCTTCTAGAATATTCTTGAAATTAAATATGTGGTTATCCCCATATGCATGAGAAACATGGGATGGTGTGGCATCTTCTCGTACCATGGTGGTCAACACAGTAGGTCAACTTGTGGGAGACATAACTTTTGCATATGAGCTCTTATTAACTCATTTTTTGCATTGTTGGAAAGGTATCGATGTGTAGAATAGCGTCATGGGATCCAAGATATTATAGGATAGTTTTAACCCCAAAAAATTTCATTGGATACCTCAAAATGGCCCTGGAAGGTTCCAGACCCCAATTTTCCAAACTAGGACCTGCCACTAAAATGGCTTTGCAAGCTAATTCCTCTAATGTTTTCCACTCTAAAAGCATCGAGATAGATGAAAAATAATATAATGATCCAATATGGACCATACCTCCCCATTTAAGGAGGATTTTGATCCCCAAAATATTTACTAAATGAAGTGAGAAAATGTTTCCTCTACCTTCTCCCTAGAGTACCACTTTTCTTTTCCTGGAAGTTGTCCTTTCAACCTAATCTGCCAAAAGTCATACTACCCTTGTCTTGTATTTCTAGACTACTTCTACAAAACTGTGTCCTTTGCCAACTCTTCTCGAGTATCTAGTGCTAAATCCTCTATGGAAGGTAGGACTTGTTCCTCCTCCTGATCCAACATGGAGGGCTCATAGAGTTTGAGATTCTTCACATTCACTACTAAGTAATGCACATATATGGGGGTAGACTGAGTTTGTAGGCGTTATCTCCCACCTTTTCTAATACCTTAAAAGGACCATAAAACAAAGCCTTAATCTTCTTACCATGACCTTGTAGCCTTTCCTTATTCAGTTGTAACCATACTTTGCCTCCCACTCTAAATTTTCTCTATGTTCTATGTTGGCCATGTCTAGCATTGTATGTGACTTCTTCAATGTCTCTTGTACTTGCAAATGGATTTGTTTGATCTTCTCAACAATTTTTTCTTCTTTTATTGCATCTCCTGTGAGCTCCTCCCTCACTCCTCCTTGTTTTCCATATACAACATCTAAGGGTGAAGGTGGGAAATATCCAAAGCAAGTTTCAAAAGGTGACTTACCATTAGAAGTGTGAACTTCTCTATTATAAGAGTGTTGTATATAGATCATATTTTCATCCCAGGTATTCAAATGCTTCTGATTGTAACCCCTCAAAAGTTGCATCAAATTCATGTTGACTACTTATGTTTTCCCATCTGTCTGTGGATGGAATGTTGTAGAACTCTTCAACTTAGTGTCCATATTCTCCCACAATGTAGTCCAAAATGCACTGAGAAATATAGTATCCCTATCTGAGATGGTGATCCTTGGTATCCCAAAGAGCACCCAGACCTATTCAAAGGACAAGTTTGTTGCTTCATGTCCCTTGATGGTCTTTTTACAAGGAATGAGAATGCACATTTTGTTGAACCTGTCAACTACCACAAATAAATAGTCATGTCCCTTCCTGGTTGTTTGTAAACCTCCCACAAAAATCATGGAAATACTTTCCCAAAGTTGAGTGGGTACAGGTAAGGGATGGTATAGTGCTTGCTTCCTATTACTGGGCTTGCTGGAACAACAAAGTATATATCCTCTAATATATCATGCTACATCTTCTAGCATTTTGGGTCAATACTCACACCTTTGTAAATTGGTAATTGTCTTCCCAACACTAAAATGTCCTACAACCTTAGAGGTGTGAGCCTATTCGATAAGCTACAGTCATTCATCTTTAGGGACATAGAGCTTGTCAAGATTATAGAGTAAATCATCCTGGAAATGATAGTCAACCTTGTCGTCACCTTCTTCTATATGAATTTTCCCCTGTAGCCATTGAAACACCTCCTTGAAGTCCTCATCTTATGTGTATGCCTCTTTATATGCATCATGGGTAAAAGGCTCTATGTGCATCAGAGTTCCCAAAGTTGTAATCTTGGATGTGGGTGGTCGTGAAAGCATGTCTGCCAACTTATTTGTGCTACCCTTCTTATACTTTATGACCAAATGAAATTTTTGTAAAAACCCCATCCATTTGTAATGTCTAGTTTGTTGTATCTTACTTTAGGCCTATAAGTACTGTAGTGGTTGGTGATATAGGTGGATGATGGTATCCTTTCCCATCAGATAGTGCTTCCACTTTTTGACAGCTTGTACCAAGGTATAGAGCTCCTTGTCGTAGGTAGGGTAGTTGAGAGTCATCCCATGAAATACTTTAGAATGATAGCATTTGGGCCTTCCTCTCTACATTAATACTTCTCCCATGGCATACCCACTTGCATATGTCTCCACTTTGAAGGGCTTCTGCAAGTTTGGTAGTGCAAGCATTGGTGCTTTATATATCTTTATTTTCATCTCATCAAAGGCCTTCTACTGATTCTCCCCCCAATGGAAACTCTTACCACTGGTTGTTATGGTGTGGAGTGGTGTAGCTACCATTGAAAATGAAGCTACGAACTTCAATGAAATTTGTAGGAACTGGCCATTTCATGATCGCCTCCATCTTTGTGGGATCTATCTTGATCTCCCTTCCACCAATCACATACCCCAAATACACTAAAGACTGATGTGAAAAATCACATTTCTTGAGATTGGCTAGCAGTTGGTTCTTTTTTAGAGTCTCTAACACCTGCATAAAATCTGAGATGTGCTTCTCCCAGGTAGTGTTATAAACTAGTATATCATCCAAATAAACAATAACAAATTAATCTAGATAAGGGCGTAAAACATCATTCATTAGTCTCATAAATGTAGTCGGTGCATTGCATAAACTGAATGGCATAA
>JZKD02S0173250.1:38609-59726 GCA_000966675.3 Picea glauca | reverse complement strand
AATTAATTAATTTCAATTTCATTGTGCATCACGTCTAGGATCTGTGGAGCAATAAGAATGCATTCCATGTTAACATAATTTCAACATAATTAAGCTCCATGGGATAGCACAATTGGTGAGAAGTGCGCACACTCCTTCGGTACGAGGGAGGTCACGAGTTCAAGCCTTGTGTCCCTGGGGTTACGGTTTAGCTTCCTTACCATCCATAAAACGTGGGGAAGTATTGGCGATTTTCCCATGCCTGGACACCCATCAAACCGAAAGGTCAATTCTAAATATTAAAGTAAAAAACTTCATAGAGTTGATAACCAACAATCTTATACTTGATTTAAAACACCAAAGTGTTACTTGTATTTCTCTTTACTTTTCTTATCATGGGATTCTATGCTTCATTTTGTTTGGGTATATGACTTCCATCATTTGCATTACCCAAGAAATTAAACATCGTTTGCATTACCTACAATTTAGAAGAGTCTACTCCATTCATAAAAAGTCTTAAGCATCGATATTAAATACATTTTAAGATAAAACTAACTTTATTTATGGGTATATCTGGCAGCTACTACATTTAACATCAATCGAACCAATTTCAAGGTAAAATCATTTAAAATTGACATGTAAATCCTTTAATACATTTTAAGAAATGTAATTATTTTGATTATTATTTAGAGTATTTTCAAGCTAAAGTGTTTAAACTTTAAAGTGTTATTGTGGATAACTTTTAGAAAAACCACACCATCCTCACACTTTTGAAGTGAAATTATAGAAAATTTTCAACTCATGTAATTATATAAAACTTATATTATCGTACATTTTTATACCAAAAGTCTTGTGGCATTTTTGAAGTGTAATTATAGAAAATTTTCAGCATGGTGTAATTATGTTGAAGGCATGTATATAGGGACAAATTTTTCCCAAAACCTGTCAACGGGGAAAAACCTGTCATCCAAACCACCTTGTATCTATACAACTCTAGTTGTCAAGCATTTTGCGCTCCATCGGCTCCACCTCTATACACTGGCTCCACCCGCCTCATCCCGGCCTCATCCCACGGGTCTCCATCTATTCTATTATATCTGATCTGATCGGATTTAACCACCTCATTCACTGCTTCCTTCCGGCTTGATCAATTTAGCACATTGATCAAACATACAAGACGATTTTGTGAGAGATAGAAGTTGGATGTGAAACAATGGTTGTAGTTCCTCCTAGGCTTGGGAAAACTTGATAATCATGAAGCATGACATAAATTTGTTGGCTCCATCACAACCAATATTATTACAGGAGTCTAAAAGTGAGTAATTTCATAATATCCATTCAAGGCATCAGAAGAATACAATTATTTATATGCTTTGTTGCTTGTGCAGTAAGTACTTACAAATTTATTGGTATCTAAATCTTGAAAATGCTTATTACCTTGCATTCCTTGAGTATTCTTTGAAGAATCCTTAGGAATGGCCATTCTCATCTTCCATGTACTCGCACTTATCCCTGCAAAGCTTAAATAGGAATTCCTTTATCAATGGAATGTTGAAGCATATGGATCAAACTCATGTTTCACACCCTACTATGAAACCTATCATATTTTGTTGAAGAATCCATTTTCCAAACTACATTTCTTGTGATTTGAATCCATTTACCCAACTACATTTATTGTGATCTCACTTCCCCTTGGATGCCATTTTCTTCCCAACCCATTCCTAATATTTTTCAATCCATGCTCATTGTATGTTCCCTTGTGAGAAATCTCTAAAATCATCAGATTCTCAGCTAGGCCTAAACTAGCACCTCTTCTATGTGACTTGGGACTCGTCTAGCTCCATCTGTTATTTCCAGTTTCCAAATAATTCTTCTCTTTTTTTATTGTATGTGGGGATCTCACTGAAGAAATTTAGTTGGCACTATTATTCCCCTTCTCTGTTCCTCGACATTCTTGGAATCCTCTCCTTTAGAAACTTGAGATTCATCTACTGCCAACATAGTTTTTAGGAGTATCCTCCTCTGCAACCAATTTTTGTACCTATAAAAGGCCATAATTTCCTTGTTGGTTTTCCTTATTTTATTCTTTAGCTGCTTTTCGAAGCCACAACTCTCGAAGTTTTCGTGTTGGGCACATAATTTCCTTCTCTATTTCTTCATTGTTGTTCTTGAGATGGGTTTTGGACTCTTCACAATCTACTCCTAGTCCTTTGTCAATGGTTGGAATCTGCATTGTACTAGCTATGGATTTGAGGTTGGGACTGTGAATGTGCTTGAATGTATAGGTTGTTGTGGTGCTCTCTAGAAATGGAAAAAAATCATTTGTTGTCAAGGTCTGAATGGGCATCTCCTGGCCTTTCCTGGTATGAATTGAGCTCTAAAGTATTCATCTTTCCAATTCTTTAGTTATTGACAATGCACGCTCCATTTCAACTTGATATTTTCATAGTATTTTTTTTATTTACAAGTTTTGTATCATTTTTTTGTGAACAATAAACTAACTATAAATATGTGGTACTTTTTGATACCTGTAGTGTGTGAATTCCACAAGTGGTAAGACATGAATCAAATGAAGTAGAAAATATCCCGCATGATCCGGATTGGATCATTATATTATTTTTCATCTATCTCAATGCTTTTATAGTGGAAAATTTTGGAGAAATCAACTTGCAGGGCCATTTTAGTGGCAGGTCCCAGTTTGGAAAATTGGGGTCTGGAACCTTTCGGGGCCATTTTGAGGCATCAATTTTTTTTTTTGGGTTAAAAATTTCCTAACATAGCTTGGACTCTGTGACACTATTCTACACATCGATTACTTTCTAATAGTGCAGAAATTGCATCAATCAGCTTGTATGCAAAATTTATGCCTCCCTCAAGTTGATCTACTGTGCTGACCACCATGGCACAAGAAGATGCCACATAAACCCATGTTACTCACACATATGGGGCTAACCATGTATTTAATTTCAATATGATTTTAGAAGTTCCAAAACCCTATCACAATTGAGGGTTGAGGAAGTCAAAAACCTACCCCTAGATGGCTATTGGGCTATGTTAAATATTGGGCCACTAGGAGGAGAAGGGGTTCCATTCTTTTGCATTGTATCTTGTTCCATAGCTGAGAAAAACATCTGAGAGTGGTATTATGTGAGAATAACATAGGAGGAGAGATTTTGTAGCAACCATACATGCCACAAGTCGAAGGCAACTCCACAAAGAGTGTCTCTTTCTTTATACTTGCATCATTTCTATACCAAAGAAAAGAGAGCATAGTAGTCTCACCTTCTAGCTAGGTTTTCTCCCATATTGGATTTCCCAGGACATATCTTGTGTTTATTTGTGGATGATGTGATTTTATTTTATTTTTCACTATTTTCTTCATTTTATCTGTTTCATGCATAAGCAGAAAATCAATAACCAAATATTCTAGAATCTAAACGAATTTAATCTTCATAGTGTAGATTTCAATTTTATTTATCAGATCTATTGTGACGAATTGTTCCAGTGGAATATCCATGACAGTTTACAAATCATATTGGTATCAAAGAATTTTTTTCTTTTGGGTATTTGTAGGAAACTGTAGGATCCAAGAATCAGCTTAAAGAGAAATCACATAAACCCTAGCCATGGAGGACAAGTCTGTTCATAACAACCCTTGAGATCTAGTAGAAGAGAGATTTGAGAGGTTGGAAGTGCAAGTTTCCAATATCATTCGCGATATGAACCTCCTCATGGTGGCTCTAGCAAGAAAGGTCAAACCATTTGGAGATGATGGAGGCTCTATCTCAAAGAAAATATTGTAGAGGGAATCAAAAGATTAGAAAGACTCAAAAAAGGAGTTGCAGAAAGAATTCGATAAAGAGCAATCGATTTCGACTGTCGTGAACCCTTCATAGTCCCTATTCAAGATGGACACATAAGTGGACATAAAGCCATACCAATGTGAGATCGATGCATTAAAACTGAATCATTAGTTGCAACAACTATAAGTTTATTTTATTGTTCACCATATAGATGAAGAGCAGAAGATTCCATTTGCTAGATTGAAGTTAGAGGGCCATGCCTTAACCTGGTGGGAAAGCCATACATAAACTCTTAGGCTGGAGGGTGATCCACTGGTAACTAGGTGGGAGGACTTCAAAACCCTCATCAAGTCCAAAGTATACCCCACTGGGTATGTAGAGGATGAATGGATCTATTGGCACTACTTCAGGAAGAGGTTGGGGTAGAGTGTACAAGAGTACACCACTGAGTTGATAAAGATACCCATCGTGTTGGGTATCTCTCCCAAGAACCTAGATGTACTCCTCAAGTATTTGGGGGGTTTACATAGTCATTTATGAAAGAAAGTGATGCTCTTCAAGCTAAGGCCAGTGAATGAGGTGTGTTTACATGCACAGTATCTAGAAAACATAGGCCAAAAGAAGGGGAAACCAAGTGGTTCGAAGAAGAAAGAGCACCAGGAAGCTTCCAAGGAGGGGAAGAATAAGTGGAAAGGGGGGAAAGATAAGAAGAAGACAACAAATACACATTATTCCAAATATACAAACAACCATTGCAATCATTGCAACATTGATGGCCATGTTGAGAAAAAAATTTGAAAACTACATCCAGAGCTAAACTCGAAGATCCGCAAGAAGGACAGAAAGAAAAAAAACCTTTTATCCACATATTCAAGCAATCAGGTTGAAAGTAGTTCGAATGTGGATGAAAATGTTTTATTCACATTTGTGCAAAAGGAGGTGATTTTGAATATACTTCATCACCAGGAAGAGAAGGAGATGGCCAACCTCTTCCACATCAAGATTCAAGTCAAGAGGACCAAGATAGATGATATGTTCGACTCTATTTCATAGGATAATCTCATAGCGATGGATCTGGGCAACAAGCTTCGATTGGAGGTTAACGATCATCCTAGCCCATATCCATTGGGTTGGGTAAAAAAGGATGCAAAGATAAAGGTAATGAAACAATGTAAGATTTAATTTGTTGTAAGTGTTGATTTTATTGATGAAGTGGAATTGGATGTAATACCCCTTGATATATGTGCAGTAGTGTTTGGAAGCCCCTACATTTATATGAGGGTTGCAATCTTCATGCAGAGAGAAAAATGGTATGAGGGTGGGGGTGGGGGGAATAATAGATAAAACCCTCATATACCCACAACCCCACCCTCATATACCCCCACCCTTATGGTATCGACTAATCAAGGATGGGAAGTCCTACATCATTAACACACATAAAGGCAAGTCAAAGATCTCACATGTAAGTGCCAACCAAGCCAAGAAATTGATTAGTTATAGTAAGAAATGTGTTTTTCTTTTCTTAAGAGAAAATCAGTCTAATGATGAGTCAATGAGAGTGAAGGAATCTCTAGAGGGGTGTATTAAAGAGAAGAAACATCAGTTGGAGGATTTTCTACAGGAATACAAAGGAGTGTTCAAGGAGCCTAAAGGGTTTCCACCCAAGAGGGATGTGGAGCACTAAATACAGTTATTTCCAGACTCCCCATTACCAAATATTGGGTTGTATAAATAGTTTGTTCTAGAAGTGAATGTAGTGAAGAAACAATTGCAATAGTTGTTGGAGCAGGGTGTGATTAGACCAATTACCTCACCTTGTAGGTCACTCGTCATAATTGTTCCTAAGAAGGATGGAACTTGGAGAATGTGTATCAATTATAGGGCATTTAACAATATTACACTGAAGAATCGGTACCCTCTTCCTAGGATCGACGATCTGTTGGACTAGCTGCAGAATGCCAAGTACTCCACTAAGTTGGATTTGAAATCAGGATATCACTAGGTATGAATCAAAGAAGAAGATACCTGGAATACTGTCTTCAAGACAATGCAAGGTTTGTATGAGTGGTTTTTTATGCCATTCAGTTTATGCAATGCACCGACTACATTTATGAGACTAATGAATGATGTTTTACGCCCTTATCTAGATTAATTTGTTATTGTTTATTTGGATGATATACTAGTTTATAACACTACCTGGGAGAAGCACATCTCAGATTTTATGCAGGTGTTAGAGACTCTAAAAAAGAACCAACTGCTAGCCAATCTCAAGAAATGTGATTTTTCACATCAGTCTTTAGTGTATTTGGGGTATGTGATTGGTGGAAGGGAGATCAAGATAGATCCCACAAAGATGGAGGCGATCATGAAATGGCCAGTTCCTACAAATTTCATTGAAGTTCGTAGCTTCATTTTCAATGGTAGCTACACCACTCCACACCATAACAACCAGTGGTAAGAGTTTCCATTGGGGGGAGAATCAGTAGAAGGCCTTTGATGAGATGAAAATAAAGATATATAAAGCACCAATGCTTGCACTACCAAACTTGCAGAAGCCCTTCAAAGTGGAGACATATGCAAGTGGGTATGCCATGGGAGAAGTATTAATGTAGAGAGGAAGGCCCAAATGCTATCATTCTAAAGTATTTCATGGGATGACTCTCAACTACCCTACCTACGACAAGGAGCTCTATACCTTGGTACAAGCTGTCAAAAAGTGGAAGCACTATCTGATGGGAAAGGATACCATCATCCACCTATATCACCAACCACTACAGTACTTATAGGCCTAAAGTAAGATACAACAAACTAGACATTACAAATGGATGGGGTTTTTACAAAAATTTCATTTGGTCATAAAGTATAAGAAGGGTAGCACAAATAAGTTGGCAGACATGCTTTCACGACCACCCACATCCAAGATTACAACTTTGGGAACTCTGATGCACATAGAGCCTTTTACCCATGATGCATATAAAGAGGCATACACATAAGATGAGGACTTCAAGGAGGTGTTTCAATGGCTACAGGGGAAAATTCATATAGAAGAAGGTGACGACAAGGTTGACTATCATTTCCAGGATGATTTACTCTATAATCTTGACAAGCTCTATGTCCCTAAAGATGAATGACTGTAGCTTATCGAATAGGCTCACACCTCTAAGGTTGTAGGACATTTTAGTGTTGGGAAGACAATTACCAATTTACAAAGGTGTGAGTATTGACCCAAAATGCTAGAAGATGTAGCATGATATATTAGAGGATATATACTTTGTTGTTCCAGCAAGCCCAGTAATAGGAAGCAAGCACTATACCATCCCTTACCTGTACCCACTCAACTTTGGGAAAGTATTTCCATGATTTTTGTGGGAGGTTTACAAACAACCAGGAAGGGACATGACTATTTATTTGTGGTAGTTGACAGGTTCAACAAAATGTGCATTCTCATTCCTTGTAAAAAGACCATCAAGGGACATGAAGCAACAAACTTGTCCTTTGAATAGGTCTGGGTGCTCTTTGGGATACCAAGGATCACCATCTCAGATAGGGATACTATATTTCTCAGTGCATTTTGGACTACATTGTGGGAGAATATGGACACTAAGTTGAAGAGTTCTACAACATTCCATCCACAGACAGATGGGAAAACATAAGTAGTCAACATGAATTTGATGCAACTTTTGAGGGGTTACAATCAGAAGCATTTGAATACCTGGGATGAAAATATGATCTATATACAACACTCTTATAATAGAGAAGTTCACACTTCTAATGGTAAGTCACCTTTTGAAACTTGCTTTGGATATTTCCCACCTTCACCCTTAGATGTTGTATATGGAAAACAAGGAGGAGTGAGGGAGGAGCTCACAGGAGATGCAATAAAAGAAGAAAAAATTGTTGAGAAGATCAAACAAATCCATTTGCAAGTACAAGAGACATTGAAGAAGTCACATACAATGCTAGACATGGCCAACATAGAACATAGAGAAAATTTAGAGTGGGAGGCAAAGTATGGTTACAACTGAATAAGGAAAGGCTACAAGGTCATGGTAAGAAGATTAAGGCTTTGTTTTATGGTCCTTTTAAGGTATTAGAAAAGGTGGGAGATAACGCCTACAAACTCAGTCTACCCCCATATATGTGCATTACTTAGTAGTGAATGTGAAGAATCTCAAACTCTATGAGCCCTCCATGTTGGATCAGGAGGAGGAACAAGTCCTACCTTCCATAGAGGATTTAGCACTAGATNTAGAAGTTGGATGTGAAACAATGGTTGTAGTTCCTCCTAGGCTTGGGAAAACTTGATAATCATGAAGCATGACATAAATTTGTTGGCTCCATCACAACCAATATTATTACAGGAGCCTAAAAAGTGAGTAATTTCATAATATCCATTCAAGGCATTAGGAGAATACAATTATTTATATGCTTTGTTGCTTATGCAGTAAGTACTTACAAATTTATTGGTATCTAAATCTTGAAAACGCTTATTACCTTGCATTCCTTGAGTATTCTTTGAAGAATCCTTAGGAATGGCCATTCTCATCTTCCATGTACTCGCACTTATCCCTGCAAAGCTTAAATAGGAACTCCTTTATCAATGGAATGTTGAAGCATATGGATCAAACTCATGTTTCACACCCTACTATGAAACCTATCATATTTTGTTGAAGAATCCATTTTCCAAACTACATTTCTTGTGATCTGAATCCATTTCCCCAAATACATTTATTGTGATCTCACTTTCCCTTGGATGCCATTTTCTTCCCAACCCATTCCTAATATTTTTCAATCCATGCTCATTATATGTTCCCTTGTGAGAAATCTCTAAAATCTTCAGATGCTCAGCTAGGCCTAAACTAGCACCTCTTCTCTGTGACTTGGGACTCGTCTAGCTCCACCTGTTATTTCCAGTTTCCAAAGAATTCTTCTCTTTTTTTATTGTATGTGGGGATCGCACTGAAGAAATTTAGTTGGCACTATTATTCCCCTTCTCTATTCCTTGACATTCTTGGAATCCTCTCCTTTAGAAACTTGAGATTCATCTACTGCCAACATTGTTTTTAGGAGTATCCTCCTCTGCAACCAATTTTTGTACCTATAAAAGGCCATAATTTCCTTGTTGGTTTTCCTTATTTCATTCTTTAGCTGCTTGTCGAAGCCACAACTCTTGAAGGTTTCATGTTGGGCACATAATTTCCTGCTCTATTTCTTCATTGTTGTTCTTGAGATGGGTTTTGGACTCTTCACAATCTCCTCCTAGTCCTTTGTCAATTGTTGGAATTTGCATTGTACTAGCTATGGATTTGAGGTTGGGACTGTGAATGTGCTTGAATGTATAGGTTGTTGTGGTGCTCTCCAGAAATGGAAAAAAATCATTTGTTGACAAGGTCTGAATGGGCATCTCCTGGCCTTTCTTGGTATGAATTGAGCTCTAAAGTATTCATCTTTCCAATTCTTCAGTTATTGACAATGCACGCTCCATTTCAACTTGATATTGTCATAACATTTTTTTATTTACAAGGTTTGTATCATTTTTTTGTGAACAATAAACTAACTATAAATATGTGGTACTTTTTGATACCTGTAGTGTGTGAATTCCACAAGTGGTAAGCCATGAATCAAATGAAGTAGAAAATATCCCCCATGATCCAGATTGGATCATTATATTATTTGTCATCTATCTCAATGCTTTTATAGTGGAAAATTTTGGAGAAATCAACTTGCAGGGCCATTTTAGTGGCAGGTCCCAGTTTGGAAAATTGGGGTCTGGAACCTTTCGAGGCCATTTTGAGGCATCATTTTTTTTTTTTTTGGGTTAAAACTTTCCTAACATAGCTTGGACTCCGTGACACTATTCTACACATCGATTACTTTCTAATAGTGCAGAAATTGCATCAATCAGAGCTCGTATGCAAAAGTTATGCCGCCCTCAAGTTGATCTACTGTGTTGACCACCATGGCACAAGAAGATGCCACATAAACCCATGTTACTCACGCATACGGGGCTAACCATGTATGTAATTTCAAGACAATTCTATAAGGTCCAAAAACCTATCACAATTGAGGGTTGAGGAAGTCAAAAACCTACCCCTAGATGGCTATTGGGCTATGTTAAATATTGGGCCACTAGGAGGAGAAGGGGTTCCAGTATTTTGCATTGTATCTTGTTCCATGGCTGAGAAAAACATCTGAGAGTGGTATTATGTGAGAATAACATAGGAGGAGAGATTCTGTAGAAACCATACAAGCCACAGGTCGAAGGAAACTCCACAAAGAGTGTCTCTTTCTTTGTACTTGCATAATTTCTATACCAAAGAAAAGAGAGCATAGTAGTCTCACCTTCTAGCTAGGTTTTCTCCCATATTGGATTTCCCAGGCCATATCTTGTGTTTATTTGTGGATGATGTGATTGTATTTTATTGTTCTCTATTTTCCGCATTTTATCTGTTTCATGCATAAGCAAAAAATCAATAACTAAATATTCTAGAATCTAAAGGAATTTAATCTTCATAGTGTAGATTTCAATTTTATTTATTAGATCTATTGTGACGAATTGTTCCAGTGGAATATCCATGACAGTTTACAAATCATATTGGTATCAAAGCAATTTTTTATTTTGGGTATTTGTGGGAAATTGTAGGATCCAAGAATCAACTTAAAGAGAAATCACATAAACCCTAGCCATGGAGGACAAGTCTATTCATAACAAACCTTGAGATCCAGTAGAAGAGAGATTTGAGAGGTTGGAAGTGCAAGTTTCCGACATCAGTCGCAATATGAACCTCTTCATGGTGGCTCTAGCAAGCAAGGTCAAACCATTTGGAGATGATGGAGGCTCTATCTCAGAGAAAAGATTGTAAGGGGAATCAAAATATTATAAAGACTCAAAAAAGGAGTTGCAGAAAGAATTCGATAAAGAGAAATCGATTTCGAGTGTCGTGAACCCTTCATAGTCCCTATTCAATATGGACGCGTAAGTGGACATAAAGCCATACGAATGTGAGATCGATGCATTAAAACTGAATCATTAGTTGCAACAACTATAAGTTTATTTTATTGTTCACCATATAGATGAAGAGTAGAAGATTCCATTTTCCAGATTGAAGTTAGAGGGCCATGCTTTAACCTGGTGGGAAAGCCATACATAAACTCTTAAGTTGGAGGGTGATCCACTGGTAACTAGGTCAGAGGACTTCAAAACCCTCATCAAGTCCAAATTATACCCCACCGGGTATGTAGAGGACCAATGGATCTATTGGCACTACTTTAGGAAGAGGTGGGGGTAGAGTGTACAAGAGTACACCACTGAGTTGATAAAGATGCCCATCGTGTTGGGTATCTCTCCCAAGAACCTAGATGTACTCCTCAAGTATCTAGGGGGTTTACATAGTCATTTATGAAATAAAGTGATGCTCTTCAAGCCAAGGCTAGTGAATGAGGTGTGTTGACATGCACAGTATCTAGAAAACATAGGCCAAAAGAAGGGGAAACCAAGTGGTTCGAAGAAGAAAGAGCACCAGGAAGCTTCCAAGGAGGGGAAGAATAAGTGGAAAGGGGGAAAATATAAGAAGAAGACAACCACTACACATTAGTCCAAAGATACCAACAACCATTGCAATCATTTCAACATTGATGGCCATGTCGAGGAAAAAAAATGAAAACTACATCCAGAGCTAAACTCGAAGATCCGCAAGAAGGACATAAAGAAAAAAAACCTTTTATCCACACATTCAAGCAATCAGGTTGAAAGTAGTTCGAATGTGGATGAAAATGTTTTATTCACATTTGTCCAAAAGGAGGTGATTTTGAATATCCTTCATCACCAAGAAGAGAAGGAGATGGCCAACCTCTTCCACATCAAGATTCAAGTCAAGAGGACCAAGATAGATGCTATGTTCGACTCTATTTCATAGGATAATCTCATAGTAGTGGATCTGGGAAACAAGCTTCGATTGGAGGTTAACGATCATCCTAGCCCATATCCATTGGGTTGGGTAAACAAGGATGCAGAGATAAAGGTAATGAAACAATGTAAGATTTAATTTGTTGTAAGTGTTGATTTTATTGATGAAGTGGAATTGGATGTAATACCCCTTGATATATGTGCAGTAGTGTTTGGAAGCCCCTACATGTATATGAGGGTTTCAATCTTCATGCAGAGATAAAAATGGTATGAGGGTGGGGGTGGGGGGAATAATAGAGAAAACCCTCATATACCCCGAGCCCCACCCTCATATACCCCCACCCTTATGGTATCGACTAATCAAGGATGGGAAGTCCTACATCATTAACACACATAAAGGCAAGTCAAATATCTCACATGTAAGTGCCAACCAAGCCAAGAAATTGATTAGTTATAGTAAGAAATGTGTTTTTCTTTTCTTAAGAGAAAATCAGTCTAATGATGAGTCAAAGAGAGTGAAGGAATCCCTAGAGGGGTGTATTAAAGAGCAGAAACATCAGTTGGAGGATTTTCTACAGGAATACAAAGGAGTGTTCAAGGATCCTAAAAGGCTACCACCTAAGAGGGATGTGGAGCACTAAATACAGTTATTTCTAGACTCCCCATTACCAAATATTGGGTTGTATAAATAGTTTTTTCTAGAAGTGAATGTAGTGAAGAAACAATTGCAATAGTTGTTGGAGCAGGGTATGATTAGACCAAGTACCTCACCTTGTAGGTCACCCATCATAATTGTTCCTAAGAAGGATGGAACTTGGAGAATGTGTATCGATTATAGGGCATTTAACAATATTACACTGAAGAATCGGTACCCTCTTCCTAGGATCAACGATCTGTTGGACCAGCTGCAGATTTCCAAGTACTCCACTAAGTTGGATTTGAAATCATGATATCAATAGGTATGAATCAAAGAAGAAGATACTTAGAATACTGTCTTCAAGACAATGCAAGGTTTGTATGAGTGGTTTGTTATGCCATTCAGTTTATGCAATGCACCGACTACATTTATGAGACTAATGAATGATGTTTTACGCCCTTATCTAGATTAATTTGTTATTGTTTATTTGGATGATATACTAGTTTATAACACTACCTGGGAGAAGCACATCTCAGATTTTATGCAGGTGTTAGAGACTCTAAAAAAGAACCAACTGCTAGCCAATCTCAAGAAATGTGATTTTTCACATCAGTCTTTAGTGTATTTGGGGTATGTGATTGGTGGAAGGGAGATCAAGATAGATCCCACAAAGATGGAGGCGATCATGAAATGGCCAGTTCCTACAAATTTCATTGAAGTTCGTAGCTTCATTTTCAATGGTAGCTACACCACTCCACACCATAACAACCAGTGGTAAGAGTTTCCATTGGGGGGAGAATCAGTAGAAGGCCTTTGATGAGATGAAAATAAAGATATATAAAGCACCAATGCTTGCACTACCAAACTTGCAGAAGCCCTTCAAAGTGGAGACATATGCAAGTGGGTATGCCATGGGAGAAGTATTAATGTAGAGAGGAAGGCCCAAATGCTATCATTCTAAAGTATTTCATGGGATGACTCTCAACTACCCTACCTACGACAAGGAGCTCTATACCTTGGTACAAGCTGTCAAAAAGTGGAAGCACTATCTGATGGGAAAGGATACCATCATCCACCTATATCACCAACCACTACAGTACTTATAGGCCTAAAGTAAGATACAACAAACTAGACATTACAAATGGATGGGGTTTTTACAAAAATTTCATTTGGTCATAAAGTATAAGAAGGGTAGCACAAATAAGTTGGCAGACATGCTTTCACGACCACCCACATCCAAGATTACAACTTTGGGAACTCTGATGCACATAGAGCCTTTTACCCATGATGCATATAAAGAGGCATACACATAAGATGAGGACTTCAAGGAGGTGTTTCAATGGCTACAGGGGAAAATTCATATAGAAGAAGGTGACGACAAGGTTGACTATCATTTCCAGGATGATTTACTCTATAATCTTGACAAGCTCTATGTCCCTAAAGATGAATGACTGTAGCTTATCGAATAGGCTCACACCTCTAAGGTTGTAGGACATTTTAGTGTTGGGAAGACAATTACCAATTTACAAAGGTGTGAGTATTGACCCAAAATGCTAGAAGATGTAGCATGATATATTAGAGGATATATACTTTGTTGTTCCAGCAAGCCCAGTAATAGGAAGCAAGCACTATACCATCCCTTACCTGTACCCACTCAACTTTGGGAAAGTATTTCCATGATTTTTGTGGGAGGTTTACAAACAACCAGGAAGGGACATGACTATTTATTTGTGGTAGTTGACAGGTTCAACAAAATGTGCATTCTCATTCCTTGTAAAAAGACCATCAAGGGACATGAAGCAACAAACTTGTCCTTTGAATAGGTCTGGGTGCTCTTTGGGATACCAAGGATCACCATCTCAGATAGGGATACTATATTTCTCAGTGCATTTTGGACTACATTGTGGGAGAATATGGACACTAAGTTGAAGAGTTCTACAACATTCCATCCACAGACAGATGGGAAAACATAAGTAGTCAACATGAATTTGATGCAACTTTTGAGGGGTTACAATCAGAAGCATTTGAATACCTGGGATGAAAATATGATCTATATACAACACTCTTATAATAGAGAAGTTCACACTTCTAATGGTAAGTCACCTTTTGAAACTTGCTTTGGATATTTCCCACCTTCACCCTTAGATGTTGTATATGGAAAACAAGGAGGAGTGAGGGAGGAGCTCACAGGAGATGCAATAAAAGAAGAAAAAATTGTTGAGAAGATCAAACAAATCCATTTGCAAGTACAAGAGACATTGAAGAAGTCACATACAATGCTAGACATGGCCAACATAGAACATAGAGAAAATTTAGAGTGGGAGGCAAAGTATGGTTACAACTGAATAAGGAAAGGCTACAAGGTCATGGTAAGAAGATTAAGGCTTTGTTTTATGGTCCTTTTAAGGTATTAGAAAAGGTGGGAGATAACGCCTACAAACTCAGTCTACCCCCATATATGTGCATTACTTAGTAGTGAATGTGAAGAATCTCAAACTCTATGAGCCCTCCATGTTGGATCAGGAGGAGGAACAAGTCCTACCTTCCATAGAGGATTTAGCACTAGATGCTCGGGAAGAGTTGGAAAAGGACATAGTTTTGTAGAAGTAGTCTAGAAATACAAGACAAGGGCAGTATGACTTTTGGCAGATTAGGTTGAAAGGACAACTTTCAGGCAAATAAAAGTGATACTCTAGGGAGAAGGTAGAGGAAACATTTTCTCACTTCATTTAGTAAATATTTTGGGGATCAAAATCCTCCTTAAATGGGGAGGTATGGTCCAGATTGGATCATTATATTATTTTTCATCTATCTCAATGCTTTTAGAGTGGAAAACATTAGAGGAATTAGCTTGCAAATCCATTTTAGTGGCAGGTCCCAGTTTGGAAAATTGGGGTCTGGAACCTTCCAGGGCCATTTTGAGGCATCCAATGAAATTTTTTGGGGTTAAAACTATCCTATAATATCTTTGATCATGTGACGTTATTCTACACATTGATACCTTTCCAACAATGCAAAAAACGCGTTAATAAGAGCTCATATGCGAAAGTTATGTCTCCCACAAGTTGACCTATTGTGTTGACCACCATGGTAATAGAAGATGCCACGCCATCCCATGTTTCTTATGCATATGGGGATAACCACATATGTAATTTCAAGAATATTCTAGAAGGTTCGAAACCCTATCACAATTTATATTTGAGGAAGTAAAAAACCTACCCTTAGATGGCTATCAGGCTATGTTAAATATTGGGCCACTAGGAGGAGAAGGGGTTCCATTCTTTTGCATTGTATCTTGTTTTGTAGCTGAGAAAAACATCTGAGAATGGTATTCTATGAGCATAATAGAGGAGGAGAAATTTTGCAGCATCCATAAAGGCCACAGGTCAAAGGCAACTCCAAAGAGAGTGTCTATTTTTTTATAGTTGCATAATTTCTATGCCAGAGAAAAGAGAGCAGAGTAGCCTCATATTATGGCCGGGTTTTCTCTTGTATAGGGTTTTCCGGGTCATATATTGCATTTATTTGTGGATGGTGTGATTTTATTTTACTTTTCTCTACTTTGAACATTTTATCTATTTCATGCATAAGCAGAAAATCAGTAACTAAATATTCTGGAACCTAAAGGAATTTAACCTTCATAGTGTAGATTTCAATTTTATTTATCAGATATGTTGTTACGAATTTTTCCAGTGGAATATCCACAACAGTTTACAGATCATTCCAATGACCTTCCATATTTGAGGCTAATTGTATGTGGTGAGAAGAGCTTGCAACTAGATTGCTATGGTTGCCAAGAAATTTAGTTACTGAATGGATGACCATATTACCACCCTGCACAAAATTTCAAGAAAAGATTAATCACAAATATTTTATCCACACTTGTGTTCATATTACCTATCAAGGATATTACTAGAGTAGAATCAAGAAACCATTTTGTTGGTATGATTTCCTAATTCTTAGTCAATTAATTATCTCTCGGAACTTCAATAGCCATTATGGAACAATCAATAACCTTGGGTGTGATTTTATTTTACTTTTCTCTACTTTGAACATTTTATCTATTTCATGCATAAGCAGAAAATCAATAACTAAATATTTTGGAACCTAAAGGAATTTAACCTTCATAGTGTAGATTTCAATTTTATTTATCAGATATGTTGTGACGAATTGTTCCAGTGGAATATCCATGACAGTTTACAGATCATTCCAATGACCTTCCATATTTGAGGCTAATTGTATGTGGTGAGAAAAGCTTGCAACTAGATTGCTATGGCTGCCAAGAAATTTAGCTACTGAATGGATGACCATATTACCACCCTGCACAAAATTTCAAGAAAAGATTAATCACAAATATTTTATCCATACTTGTGTTAATATTACTTGTCAAGGATATTACTAGAGTAGAATCATGAAACCATTTTTTTGGTATGATTTCCTAATGCTTAGTCAATTAATTATCTCTCGGAACTTCAATAGCCATTATGGAACAATCAATAACCTTGGGTGTTTGTGACACAGAGACAGGCAATGCATACAGGCAGTTGTTACATTCCACGTAAAAACAAACAATTCCTCATTGTATATGTTTCCAATCATTGTTTCTTTTATTGATTGAATCAAGAAATACGAGCATCTTGGCATTCAAAGGACATAAAATGTAATAATATTTTAACAGGTAATTCAATATAAAAAATCATACACCTTACTATGGAGGAGGATGTCCAACTAGTGGACTACTAGGAGGATTCTCTCTCCAAGGACCATATATTTGTTAGTCCAAAAGTTCATTCTTCTTCGAATTCATACCCTGTACCTGTTAATATACTAGAGGAAGAGATAAATACCAATTTTATTCCCTTTTACTATATATTTAATTGAGTCAGATCTCACTCTCTGGTGGATATCCCAAGAGATCGAGCTCATAACTCGTCACTTATTGCTAGAAGGGGGAGTGAATGCACCCACCTTATGAGCAATGAACCTTTGGGAGGAAAGAATTGGGGTCATCTCTAGGGTTTCAATCCAAATCCAACATACACCCAATGTTCAGTCTCCTGCATGGTTTTGGGCAGGGGGAACATTGGTCCTTTGGGTTTATTGGGAGTAGATTGGGGTTAGAAAAACTCTAGGGTGGTCATTTCTTAGCAGGATAGATGAGATCTAGATGTAAGAGAAGGTGTACAGTCAAGTTGCCAGGGGGGGGGATATATTTAGTGGTCGTTAATGATATCCAAGTGAGTCATGTTGCAGATATGGAGGGTTAGACCTTAGTTGGAAAATTTTTTGGGAGAAGGGCGGTGGAGTATGTATCTTCTTGGATTCAAATTAATTGGGGTTCGATTATTGGATATTCGCCAATCATGCATCTCCTATATAGAGGTTGGATTGGCTCTATTTTCTGATCGAAAGAAGATGCTTGGACGATTATAGACATTCGTTGGTATTAGAATAAGTTTCTTCTCAACTTCAAGTCATGGCACCCCTTATTTGGTGTGTGGGAGGAGAATCTAACCAGGGTTCCCATATGGATCAAACTACCCAAGCTCCCATTAGAATTTTGGATGGACTCAATCTTAAAATCCATCAAGGAGGTTTTGGGATCCTTCATCATAACAGATAATGGTTATAAGGATAGTCCTCATAAGTCAATGATTAAGATTCTTGTTGAGATGGATCCTTGTCAAGGTCTTTACGAATCTATGCACCTGATCATAGGTGAGCACTCTTACTCTCATATTCTTAACTATGTCAATGTTCCTTCCCGATGCTTTCGATGTCATTGAGTTGGACATGTACTCAGAGGGCTTGAGGAGACTCAAGATCTATACTACTTCATTTTGAGGGAAAAAAGGATGCATAAACCTCTCCCTCCCCTTCGTTGGTTGATGAAGGGAGCATTCCTCAGGGGGTTCCTTTGGACTCTCCTTCAACTCAACCCAATATCATGATTAGTGATGCTAATGTGCCTCTAAAGGAGGGTGATATGCGAGGCATGGTTGCACCCCCTCTCTAGGACCAGTTAGGTGGACATTTGGATATATAGAGTGAGAAATGGTTCAAGATCGAGGATATTTGGTTGAAGAGTACAAATTAACATCAATATTCAAGTAAGTTCTCTTCTTATAATCCTTCCCTTATGGTTTTGGGCTTTGCGAATAACACTTCCCATGGGATGTCGGAGGTAGTGAGACACATTACTACTCATTCCATGGGTTTGGGCCTAGATACAATGCCTCCCCGTTTAGGGGCGAGTGAAAGTTACATTACATGCCTTTCAAAGGATGTTGAGTCTAGATTCTCCCTAGCAATGGATTCTCAGAGTATCGGTTGCACTAAATCGCACTCTAGTTTGTCTATTCATGACATGTATCTGTTACATCCACGTTCCTATAATTTTCCATCGAGGGGGTTGAGTTTCAATGAAAACAAACCTTTTGTTCCAAGCCATGTGAGATGTAAATCTACTTTGAAACATGCACAAAACTGTGCTCATCATGAAATTTCTTAGGGTCATTAAAAAACTCTCCCAAGGGTTCTTAGACCAAGACAACCCCCACTTTGTGATCCAATATGAAACTCATGTCTGTCAACATGAGAGGTTTTGGGGGATGGCCTAAAAATCTCTCCTTGAAGCAATTTTTGGAAACAGAAAAGCCATTAATTATTCTCATATAAGAAACCATCTGCCCCCTAGGGTGGTCTAGTTGGAGAACTATCCAAATTGTTTCCTATATGGATATTTTTTGGTGTGGATTCAATGGGATTTTCAGGGGGACTCATTATGGGTTTAACCTTGAACTTCACTCTCATAAATTGCTTCACCAGTGTCTCGGGCTTATGTAATGAAATCTTCAGCAAGGAACTAGATCGAACCTTTTCAATCCTCAATCTGTATGGGCCATATGAAGGTCGAGATATTTTTTGGTCTAGGATTTTCTCCTTGAATTATTTAAACTCTGGTAATTTGATTATCAGGGGAAAATTAAATTGTACCTTGAGTCAGGATGAGACTTGAGTTATGTTGGCCAAAGAGGATCGATTGTACAATTTATTTAATGATCACTTGGAGGAACGAGGTTGGGTTGTTGTGGAGCCTATTAATATCTTCTCAACCTAGAACAATAATAGAAGTGGCAAGGCTTGTGTTGCAAAGAGATCGGATGGGTTCTTGTTTCATCATGAATTACTTCAAACAGTTGGTATTTACCTTTATTAGGTGGGGAAGGTTATATGCTCATACCACTTTCCAATATTTATGGAATTTGAGAAAGGTATGGGAAACAAATTAGAGCCATGTTCAAATTCAATCCTTCTTGGTCAGATGATAAGGGTTTTCATTAGTTAGTTTAGGATAAATCGATACATTTCCAACCAGACGTTGAGACTCCTACAAGTGTCCAATTTGTTGCAAGTATTCAAAATATAAAAGAAAAAACTATTGTTTGGGCACAAAATGGATGCCTACAACATGATCAGGCTCTTAGGAATGTTGAATTGGAATTGGAACATCTACATATGATGCATAATGGAAGTCAATGTCCTAATGCATATTTGGATAGATGTTGAGCACTTGAATCCCATCACTCAATGCTACTTCTCAAACAAGAGAAAGTATGGTTCCTAAAGAGCAGAGATCTTTGGATCTTGGCGGGGGATCAAAATACATTTTTTTTCTTAAGAAATTTGTTTATTTTGAAAAATCTATAACACAATATGGGAACTACAAGACCCTAACAGAAACAAGGTGTGAGGGTTTTCGAATTTGGCCATCCAAAGCATAAGAAACTTTGAGTCTTTGTTCAAGGATCTGGGGTAGGTTAATATGGGTCAACTCCTTAAACTTATTAGGTTGTTTCTAAGACTTATAGAGGAGGAGGATAACCATCACTATATTGTGAGGTCACAAAACTTGAACTACTAGCTATCATATCCTCTTTCAAATGAGACAAGAGTCTTGGGACTCACAATTGGAGTACTGAATTTTTTTAAGCTTTCTTTGATCTACCGAGTGATGATGTTATTCTTGTGGTGGAGGAAAAATGACAATCGGGGAAAATTCATTCGTGTATTAATGCCACATTTATTGCATTAATCCCCAAACTAGATTGTCTTATCTTTTTTGATGACTTCCAATCGATAGCCTTGTGAAATCACATGTATAATATTATGGCCAAGATCATATAGGTCTGGCTTGTTATCCCCGTTTTCTAGGGATAACTAGGAGATCATGTCTCGAGGCCCACAGGTCCTAGACATGGAGTACCGAGAGCAGGTTTGACTTGAGCATGGCCCTGGAGGGCCCCTCCTCCTTCTTTTCTTCGCCATATTTTTCCTGTCAGCAACAACAACATCCATCACCATCGGCTTGGAATTGCATCAAAGAAGACTCTTTATCCATGAGGTAATTGGTCCAGGTATCATGGTATGTGTCATGTTTGATCATTATAACTTTCTTATATATGCATTATGTTCCTTACATTTCTGACGACTGCTTGGATCTTACACTAACCCACTTGAACATTGTTGGGGGGATTAACGGGATGCCCTAGCAAGCTGGTATCCATGGGTTTTGGTTAGCCACCAGGGGGGATTTGAAGAGCCATCGTCCGCTCCCACCATACTATCACTTTACATATTATCTCCCATACATCCATCCCATTCCCCTAGTCCAGCTATTAGGATGACCTTTGAGGGTTACACTTTGTCCCGTGGGAAGAAGGGGCTAAAGGCCCAGGGGGTAAAAGAAGCTGGTAAAAGATAAAATCCATAGGAAATAAAACCTAGAGATG
>JZKD02S0173250.1:22828-35128 GCA_000966675.3 Picea glauca | reverse complement strand
CAGGGGGGGTCTGAAATCCAATTAGGGCCGTTGATCTACGCACCCTTTTCCTGGCCGCAGATCTTAGCGCGTCGTTTATCACTCATTCCGGACCCCCCCCCCTCGGTTAAAGGTAGAACGGACGGGGGGGGCACAAAATCCAATCTGGACCGTTGATTTACGTGCTCGTCCCTGGACCGTCCAGATGTGCGCAAGTCTTATCCCCGATTCCGGACCCCCCCGGTTAAAAGCAGAACGATCGAGGGGGTCCGAAATGCTCTGTACACCATAGATCTGAGCGTCGCAATCAGGACCGTTGATATGTGTAGAAAGAATAGATAAGGAGCGGAGAACCCATTTGCTGGGAAAACTTAGGATAAATGCATTTTATGGGTTTTTTCCCAAACTTTTCAAATAGACACCACCAAGGGACTTCGGCCAACTATCTTTTAAGCATTTGGAACATGGTGCAATATTGACATCAAGCTGGTTTTATTGGAATGGAACAATAAAGCAACTAACCTATGTTCTAACCTAGTTTCCTATGACAATTAACCTAGATTAAACTGTTGGGTTAAGAAATCACTCTACCCTAGGGCTATCTGACTAGGATTAGACAGTCTGGCCAGATTTATTCACTAATCTAACCTAGACACTTTGGCTAAGATTAAACTGTTTAGCCAAATCATTCACTACCCTATCAAAATCAAATTTAAAAAGAACTTGGCCATGCTTGAAAGGTATGGACCAAGTTACCATTATTGCATGGGGCTTTATTTCAATTCTTTTATGCCCTCTTTTTCTTTCTTTCTTTTTTTTTCTCAAATTATTTGCAGAATGAAATATCATTTGTCAACAAAAAAACTAGAGACAGATAATATCCCAGTCACCAGTTGATTCCCATAACTTATGGGGTGATAACAGCAGCTCCACCTGAGGATGGTACTTTCCTTGTGAAGTGCCAAGAATCCTGGTTCCTGTCGTTCTGAAAATTTCTGCCTAGCAGCCTTCATTGGTTTTATTTTCAAAAATGGGAAAAACAGTGATCAACAGCTTAGGGCCTTCTCTTCGGGCTTCAACTAACTGACGAATTTTCTTCACTCAGAAAATGCAAGTGAAAATGAAAATTAAAATGGTATGTACAATGAATTGTGAGAACTCGAATCTTCTATTGAGGTGGTACATAATGTTTCAGCATTCTTCCATTCATAGGTGCTCTTGGCAGATCTGACCCATCGGCGTTGTTTAGCAAAAAAGCATTGTTTCCCCTGAAAGCTTGGATCATGTATGGGCCTGTCCACAGATTGTCAAATTTTCCATGCTTTCCCTTGTCCTCATTCCATGCGTCCCACTTCAACACCAAATCTCCTAACTCGAAATCATCTTCCTTGGTTCGTTTGTCAAAGATCTTCTTGATGTTTCCTTGGACTACCTGAGTCTTGTTGAAAACTTCTTCCCTAGTCTGCTGCAAATGGATCATCTGGTTGATCCTTCTCTGTGAGTCATTTGGCTTAGCTTGTACATCTTGAAGCAAATTCATGATAGGGACTCCTAAAGAAGTGGGGAAAACTGCCTCTGTACCATAGACCAGCTGGTATGGTGACATACCAATTGACCTTTTGGTGGTCATCCTGTCAGCCCATAAAGCAAACACCAAGTTATTGTGCCGTGATTTCTTGTTTTCCTGCAATGTTTTCTTGATGATATTTACCAAAGTTTTGTTTGAAGATTCCGCCAACCCATTCCCCTGAGGGTAGTAGGCTGTGGAATGCCCCAAACCAATGTGATACTGGTTGCAGAAATCTATGAGTTTCTTCAACCGAAAGGCAGCTGCATTGTCAGTTATAATCTTTCTAGGACAACCAAAACGAGACAAAATATTATTTTCAAGGAATTTGATAATAACAGAGTTAGTGGCTTGCCCTCTTGGTACTGCCTCGATCCATTTGGTAAAATAATCGGTGGCAGTGAGAATCCACCTGTGTTGGCCTGAATATGGGGGGTGTATTTCTCCAATGAAATCGAATCCCCATTGCTGGAAAGGGGCCTCAACTGAGATCGGTTTCAGAGGTAGAGGAAGGAGTTTCCTTTTTCCTGGAAATAGTTGGCATTGGTGACATGCTATTACCTTCTGATGCACATCGGTGAACAGGGTGGGCCAATAAAATCCAGCTCTGAGTATTTTGTTGGCTGTGACCTTCCAGTTCAGATGGCCACCACATTCCCCTGCATGAAACTCTTGTAACACCTTATCAGCTTCATCTTTCAGTAAACAATTTAACAAAATGCCTGCAGGATCTTTCCAATACAAATTTTCTTCTAGAATACAGAATTTCAAAGCTTTCAACTTTAAAAATCTAGCTTTAGTCTTAGTCAAACCAGGGGGAGCTTGTAGATTTTGCAAAACAAAAATAAGGTCTGCGTACCATGGAGAGTTGAGAAATACCTCTCTCACGCTTGGAGTCTCCATCTCACCCTGTTCATCTGCCACATCCAGAAAATTAATGTCCAGAGCATGAAAGTTAGATTCAGCCATTAATTTAGCAAGGCCTTGACCTTTGATTAGTTTCGTGGGCTTAATCTCTATATCGTATTCTAAAATGACAACAATCCATTTTCCCCTTCTTCCATCAGGGTTGTCTTGTGTCAAAATGTCTTTTACTAGCACGTTTGGAACATATGCGATGGTGTGGGAATGAAGAATGTAGACTCTAAAGTCTTTTATGGCTTTTACCAAAGCAAAATCTTCCTTCTCCATGATCTTGTAATTTAGAGAAGCATCTCTTAATTCTTTACTAAAAAAAGCTATGGGATGTTCATACCCTTCGTTGTTCTTTTGCAGTAACACCACTACTATAGTATGTTCGGAGGCGAAAGAAAAGAGATAAAAATCTTTAGTAAAATCGGGACTAATCAAAACTGGGGCTTCTGTGAGTGCTCGTTTGACTTGTTCAAAAGACTGTCTGGACTCGGAGTCCCATTTTATTTTTACATCTTTTTTAAGCATGTTTAAAATGTTTCTGAGGAGTTCTGCCAGATTAGGAATGAATCTTCATAGAAAGTTAATTCTTCCAATAAACGACTGTAGTTCTTTGAGGTTTCTTGGGTGTTCTAATTTTTGTATGGCCTCGATTCTACTGGGGTCTATTTTGATTCCTTCTTTGGAGATGATGTGTCCCAACAGTTTGCCTTCTTCTAACCCAAAAAGACTATTCTTAGGATTTAAAGAAATCCCAAACCTTCTACATTTCTCAAAGACTCATCTGAGGTGTCTTAGGTGTTCATCATCAGATCGGGAAAACACAGTTACATCATCTAGATAGACGACAATAAACTTACCCGATTCTTCCACGAAGGAAATATCTATCGCCCTCTGGAACGTGGCTCCTACGTTCATCAGACCAAAAGGAATCTTCACATACATGAAAGTGCCCCATGGTGTGGTGAAAGCGGTTTTGTCTTGGTCGTCCGGGTGAACTAGGACCTGGTTGTAGCCCGAGAAACTGTCCAACAAAGATATCCGACTGGACCCGACCACCCTTTGCAGGATGTGGTCCATTTTCGGCAAGGGGTAATTATCCTTCAGGGAGACTTTATTCAGGTTTCAGAAATCTATGCAGAGTCTGATTTCCCCGGTTTTCTTACGTGTAGGGACCAAATGAGAGACCCACTTGGAGAAACGCAGCGGAACTATGATCTTGGCATCATACATTTTCTTGATTTCTTTTTCTATCAGAGGGAGCAACTTGGGATTTATCCTCCTAAGTTTCTGCCTAAACTGTTTTTGGTCTTCTTTTATTGGAATCCTGTGTTGTATGATGCTGGTATCATAAGCTTTCAAATCTTCATAGCCCTAGGAAAAAACATCCGAATATTCTTTGAACAACTCAATGTATTTGAGCTTTTGTTCTAGGGGTAATGATTTGGACAGTTTGACCATCCTGGGTTTCTCTTCAGTCCCTATATTACAGTCTTCTACCTCTTGTCCATGGGCTTCTATTTTTGTTTTTTTGGCTACATTGTTACTGTCAAACAAGTCTTCTAAAGGAACAATACCTCTAGGTAAAACATTGCTTTTTAACTGTAAAACATCAGCGTCCATTTCGTCATCGCCTAATTCTCCTGAATCTATGGTATTTACACTATCAATTTCAAAATCAGAATTATTTACATTTTCATCTTCGTTCTCTAAATCTATATTTGTACATTAAAAGTCATTTTTACACTGCAGAAAGTCTTCGATTTGATCATCATTACCAAACAATTTCTAGTACCTGATATTTTCAGGAACTGTCGGTCTGCATTTTACCTCAACAGTATATGGGCGAGTTGAGCGGAAAGGAATCTTACAGGTGGCTGCTGATGTGGCCAATCTGTCGGCTAGAATATTCTGTCCCCTCGGTATTACCTACAAGTCAACTTCATTAAAACACCTCAAGGCATCAAGAACAACATTCCTATAAGCTCTAAGACGTGGGTGTTTCACAGCGTACTCACCTTTGATTTGCTTGATTATCAATTCAGAGTCACCTCTTACCATTATCTTCTTAGCACCAACCTTTTTCAAAAGCTTCAGATCAAGCATCAAAGCTTCATACTCAGCAATATTGTTAGTACATTGGAAATTTAATTTGTAAGAATGGTTTTCTGAATACCTGTTTCTGTGATTATGCAACCAGACTCCTGCTCCAGCTCCTTCTTTACTCACGGCTCCATCAAAATCCATACTCCAGAAATCAGCGGGTAACTCTTCATTTATCATGTTCTTCATCTTTGCTACCTCAATGCTTTCTTGTCCTTCATCTTGACTAGATGTGTCTTCCATCAACTGAGTGTCTTGCTCTTCTGTATCACCATCATTGTACAAAATGAACGAATCTCAATCTGAATGTGCAGAGTAAAGGGGATATTTGTGCGGTTTCTCTTGGCTACTGACCATGTAATTCATCAATGTTTCCCTGTATATCCTTATTTGTTGCCTGAAAACTGGGATAGTGGCATAAGACATATCCAGCTACAGGGTTCCTTTCAACTTAGCCCCCCAAGACCGGGATAACAACATTCCATACTTCGGCGGGATGTCTGCAACTACCACGTCCATTACCATGCTCTTCGCAGGAATCTGAACCAAGGTGATGCATAGGTCCTTGATCAAACCAATACATCTAACTTTGTTGCAGTCGAATGAGTGTAAATCCTTGTATGGTCTGGTGACCTCCAGTCCCAGTTTTTCCATTACTGCTTTAGGCATCAGATTGTGAGAGGCACCCGAATCCAGCATAGCGTTATGCAAGATCAAGTCATGTATGTTTAGACTAATGTAAAAAGGAGAGACCTCACCAGTATCATCTCGACCATCTACTTCAGGTTCGAAAATAAGCTCGGGTTGATCATCAGTAAGGTTCACAGTGTCTAAATGATTTGCTGATCCAATGGTTAAGGCCTTCGTGCCTATGTCCATTTCAATGGCCAGTGCTTTAATCACTTGTGAACGATAACCGTCTTTGTTCATCAACTCTGAAAGTGGGATGGGATTTTTTATTTTGGCCAATTCCCCCTCAAGACTGAAAGGTGTAGGGGATCTTCCTTGGCTCATCAATTCTAGTTTGTCCACCATCTTCTTCTGCTCAGAAGTACTTGGTGGATTAATAGGTGAAACCTTGGGCTGTGATGGCCTTTCAGAATGGTGATGTTTTTCTTCACGGGAGTGTCAGCCTTACTCTTCTTAGGAATCTTCTCAGCAGTAGTCTTCTTAGGAGTGTTCTCGGTAGAGGGCTCAGGGGTATTCTTGGTCTTGACTACCTTCTGTGTTTCAGTCGTCGTTTTTGGGGAATTTCTTTCTGTCTTCTTACTCCGCAAATTGTACTGACGATGTACCTCCAAAATAGCATTTTCGAAGGCCTGTTGTTCTGCATCTTCAGCTTCTTCACTTACTTTTGTTTGATTGAGAAGAAAGAGTTCCTGCTCTTCTTGGGTAAGGAAAATAGCTTCGTTGTCGTGAATGCCCATGAGATTGATATGAGTGTCCTCTAATTCCTCAATCACTTCCCCCCCTTCATCAGCATAGTTTTCTTGTAGAGGAGGTCTAATCTACTAATCTGGACCCCTCTGCTCTCTTTGATTCCTAGGGTCTCTCTGTCTGATTTGAGGAGGGTTTCTCCTAAAGTTAGGGTTCTGAACCTAGGGAGCTGGTGGGTTTTCTCTTGGAGGATTTCTGTTTGACACAGTAAGTCTTTCCATCATTATTTCCACTGCTCTAGTCAAAGAATCCAATCTGGAATCTGTGGTCGATGTGTAAGGTTCTTCTTTAATTGTGACTCTCCTTTCTGACCTCTGACGTGCCCTTTTTGCCAATAGATTGGCTTCCACACTTATAGCACTTTTCTGCATGTCTGCCAAGGTAGTAGAATTCCTTTCTCTTAGTTGGTATGACATATCAGCATCGAAACCATCAGGGAATTTTATCAACGACGGGCCCTGTGGAGGTTTGATTTCGGCTGGAATTGCATTGTACAAGTTATTGAAATGGGTGCAGTAATCTTGTACCGTCTCACCTTGATTTCTTCTTATATTCTCGTATTCTGACAATATATGGAGAGGGTTTTTCTTTACCTCCCATCTGTCAAGAAAAATCCTTTGAAACGCGACAAGGTCAGGGACTGAGGCGGTAGGTAAATCTTTGTACCATTTCTTGACGTCACCTATCAAAATTTAGGCAAACAATCGCATTTGAACGTCAGCCTCATCAACTTATTGTAGGTCAAAATAGTCATTCATTTTGTCAACATGTTGTTGGGCGTTTAAAGGTCTTGTTGCATTGAACTGTGGAAGTCTTGTTTGATAGTCTTGGGGCATGGCATGTAGCGGCGCAGCCAACACCAAAGGAGCATATCGAGCTTCCATGATGGGTAGAGGAGGTGGGGTGACAACCTGGATGATCGGAGAGGTAGCGACTAAAGATGAGGATGAGGAGGGACTGGATAGTACTGAGGGAGTGGTTTGTGGTTTATTCGTGGGAGACAGAACTTCGGGGGTTCGGGGTTGCAACACAGTTGGGTCAAGGATGATTCCAGTCACAAAACTGTCAGACCGTGTTCTAACCAGGCTTTGCTGCGGAAAGGTATTGAGATGAGGGTTTTGAGAGATAACAGGCTTTCCTGAAAAGGACAGGGACTTATGAATGGGAATATGACTCATTGAACCTTCAACTAAAGTATTTTTCTTGAGCAACTTTTCGGGGTTATCTGTTACTGTCACAGGTTCTGGGTCGGGATGAGATCGAGTGTGAAATTTCTTGGGAGCCATAACTCTTTTTGGTTTTTTATATATATAGTTTTTAGTTTTATGTTTTGTGAATCCGAAAATAATATGTACAAAGTTTAATCAACCTCTAAACATTACTTTCTTTTCAAATTTGAACTTTCTTTTTAGGGAAAAGAAAACGCAAAATTATTAATTTTAGTTCTTCCCCAATGGAGTCGCCACTATGTTAGCACTTGGTAAATTTCCTAGAGGTTGAAACAGAATAAATCTACAAAGGTGACTTTATCCAACCACTTTTAAAGATGGGATCTATCCCTTCCAGCTTCAGAGAGGGATCTCTCTATATGATTTAGTTTTGTTTCTAACTTTAGATGTTAGGCTAGGTAAATAAATAGGTAGGTTTTGTTGTCAAAGTGTTTTTGGATCGGTTGAGACAGTCTACACATCCATTGGGCTATGGGGTCTGCGTTTAATTAAATATGAAATACAACCAGAAACGTGACGGAAGACTTCCACAGGGCGAGATAATATACTCACTGGATCTTTTAGTAGCTTAAATGATGGACAGAAGAAAAGATGAGAAAAATAAATTCAACTAAGAAGCATTTAAGAATTTCTTAATTGAAAATACCATAAGATAAACACTAAAATCTTTCGAGTCAGAAATAGGGTATCCAAGATAAATCCTGCAACATTTGTTACTCTTAAAGATTAGTTTTAGAAAAAAATATGACCACAAAGCAAGAATAACATTCAACTTAGAGAATAAACATCACCAGTGAATACACACAACAATCCTGTAAAAGTGCCTCCTTTTTATTAATGGCAGATCTCTTAAAAAATGGTATAGTCTGATAGCGTCAGGGTGTAAAGATCAACAACCCTCAATACTTTGAAAAGTGAAGTATTTATAACTCAAATTACAAACGTTCCTGTCATAACTGATCAGGACATGCTAATTCTATTTTTAGCCTAACTAATTTAACAGATTAAACTGCTTGATGACTTGGTGCAACTGCACATGGATTTTTGGGTAGACCGTTGATGAAGCCTTCGCATGACCTCATCTGACTGGACAGGTGACTATACCTGGATAGCTCATCTGCTAATTGAGTAGATCGCAGACTTCCTCCCATCTGAGATGACTAGGCACGGTGATTTTGAGCAGTCTTTGATACACTTTGTCCATTTCTGTATACTTGGCGAATGTGGGCTTAGTGAGGAATATGTATCGAATCTCATGTTGGATACTGATTTCCAACTGAAGGGCATCCAGGAATGCTTTGTCGGTGATGCGCCCTTGTATGCCAACAAACTTTGAACTGTCCTTAGACACTTTAGACAGTCTCTTTTTGTAATCTGGGAGTGTCATTAGTTTATCATTAATAACCTTCAGACCAGGGAGACCTTTGTTCTGGAGAGCCTCGATCTTGCTGAAGAATTTCTGTACCCCTAGGTCCATGGTCTGAACCTTTTCTTCCAGTTGAAGCATTAATCCTCTCTTGGTCAAAACTCTTTTGACCTCAAGGATAGTCTCTGTTCTATCTTCTATATTCATCTCTTCTAGCTCTTCTCCGGTCTTAGAATTGAGTAATTTGATGATATCATTTGCATGAGTTGGTCTATCTCCCAATTCTACTCTGATTTTATCAATGGCCTACTTGCTCCTCTGGACCAACTCATTCTGCTCAAACATGATTTGGATCATGGGCCATATCTCATTTATGGACTTTTTGATGTCTGTCCATTCATTCTCTTTGACCTCAGCCAAAGTATTCCCTGCTACTGTTTGCTTTTGGAGATTCTATAACTCCTTCTTGAGATGCTCATTTACCTACTTTTCCTTGGAGAGACTGGTCTAAAAGGAAGTTTTGATTTCCTGTAGGTTCTCAACTTCCTTTTTAAGTCTGCTGATCTCTGTCTCCTGCAGGTTCATTTTTTCCATGGATTTGGCCAGGTCGGTTTTCTTCTCTTGGGATGTCGTTGTGATTGCGGATGGGACTGCTGTCATTGCTGTTGTGCTTGCTCCTAAAATTGGAATGGCACTCAATGGAATGAATTCCATTGGCTTCATTTGCTCCTTTTATTTTAATAATCTCTCCATCTCATCTTCCATTTCTTTGAGCTATGCATTCTGCTCCATGAGCAGCTTGAGCATTTCGTCCTTCTCGCCTTCTTTCTCTGCTATCTCCTTCGCCTGTGAGTCCTCTGTGGGCAGGAGCTTCAGTTGTTTCCTCAAGGAGGCGATGTCTGCATTCTTCTTCTTTATTATCTCCTCTGCAGATTTGACGTTCGAAGGATCATAGCCGATCTTGAGGACCAGCTCCTCCAAAGTCTTGATTCTATTGTCCTTCACAAAGGACGATATCTTCTCCATCTTGAGCTGCGTTTGAGAATTGTTGAGTGACACCTGCAATTTGGCTGCAGAATCAGAAGCATGCACCAATGTATGGAATACCATCTCCCCTGTCTGCTTGTGCAGATCCATCTGATCTGCTGGCTGCATGTCCTTTGTCTAGAATTCAAAGATGGCCCTCTTGTAGTCTTTGATTACCTTGGGGTCTGGTACCTGCGCCTGGAGGAAGGCCATGTGCATCCTGCCCTTTTCTGTGTCAAATACAGATAGCAGCCTATGTTGCGCAGTCGACGTCTGCTTTCGAAATTGAGCGTAAGTACTGCTGGTAAGGGTTTGATTCTTTTTCTTAATCAGCTCGTACTTCTCGAAAATGCTCAACTTGGGCACAGTCTTGCCCGACTGAGTATCCAGTGGGGAGTCTGAGGATTTCCTTGGCACTGCTAGGGTGATGTCCTTATGTAGGATTGAGCCGAAAGTTTGGATGACAGACTTAACCACTGTGGTAAGCGGGGTTTCTTTCTCCCCCGTAGGACCGAGAACTGTGGTTGTCTTGGGCCTCTTAGTGTGCAACTGGAACTCTTCAGACGACACCTTCGTGACAGGTGGAGACGACTCTTGTCGAGGCATTTTTTCCTTAGGGACCTGCGGCATGGTCGTTGGTGGCACAGTGGTCAGGGGAACCTGCTGCTCCACTTCGATCAAGGTGTCAGGCACCCACACTGTCTGATTGGCGAATTTTTCAATCTCGGGCTTGGACACATGAACATACGGGATGTTTTTATTTTTCACCCACATTTATGAGATGATCCTGCATGGATCATAGTGCCATGGGAAGCTCATAAATAAATTCATTTCTTTCAACATCCTGTAAGCTTCTTCCCCGGCACCACGACTATTGCAGATGAAGGATCCAATCTGCCCCTTGATTCTAAGCTGCTGCTTTTTCTTCAAGGAAACAAAATGGATGTCATCTGAATTCATGATCTGTCTTATATACTCTAACACAAAGATTCTTACCGGCACATACTTTGGCAGCTTGTAGGGCGCCAAATTGCACCCGAATACTCTGATCTCAGTGTGGTTTTGATACAGGTACCAATCCTCGGTCTTTGTGTTGTCCGAGAGATGCAGGATTCTCTGGACTTCATCGTTTTTTCGAGGCTCGAGCCTGCTGCTCAACATGCTTACCACAGGGTGGTAGAACAGATTGATGAATGCTTTGAAGCTATATTATGTAGAGTTATGCTTCAACAAAGAGGTCCATGCTGTGACTGGCTGAGGCCTTCCATCTGCGTCCATTTTCTGCATGGAAAAACTAAATTTATTTGCTTGATAGAAAACAAACATGTATGCCAGTATAGACGATTATCTGAACATGCCTTCCGTGCCAAAATTCACGAACTGTTCATGAATATTGTCTGCCAAGAAGGTGCTGAAATCAAACTGGGTGGTGGGATTTTCATCAGTGGAGAAAATGGATAGAAAACCCAGAATGGGCTCATATACCCATTGGTCGGAATAGTACCCTAACAGAGCACAAAGGGAGGAAATGATCTGGTTTCCCTTGGTGGAGAACATGGATGACGGGTAAGGGGGATTTGTGGAAGGGAATTGAGCGGAGGTGGGAAGGAAAATCTTGAATATTTGAGCTCTCTGGGGAAAAGTCATCTTCTGATACAACTCTGTAAGGATTTCCAGGTTGAAAGGAGACGTAGAGTCTACACGGGGAATTTGCATCATCTGGTCTATGTCTTCGGGTGTGATGAGGAACAGGGTGTCTCCGAATGAGGATATGACGACTCTTTGTTCGGGAATATAGTGAGCTTGGCATTTAAGTGTGAACTCGGGAAAATGGTGGATATGGGGAAAAAGGTAAAGGGGTAAACTGGACTCCCAGAGTCCAATTTCATCGCTCTGGTCCAAGAAAACCTCCCTGAGCCATGACTGGAGGTCTGAGAAATGGAAATCGCATTTGGTATCTACGATCAATCTGTCTTTTTCGACCAGTGGGATCTTGTCCAGGTCGACAGGAGGTGGGAGAAAAGGATTCTCCTCTCCTTCTGCTTGTCTTGGCTTTGGCGCCATCTCTGCAACAGTACCTACAATAAACACAAAGTTAGTGGGGTCAACTGATTGTGGATGAAGGTGACAGGATGTAATGGAGGAGCAAGCTATGAGTTTCTCTGGTGCGACGAGTGAACCGTGAAAGTAGGGGAAAACGGTAATTTTATTTAAAAATGGGATCGGTTGGGAGCGGGAGACAGATCAGCTGGATAATGGATATGTTATCCAGTAATAAATGGACAATGGGCCACTTGGGGGTGAGATGGCAGGTGATGGTGGCTAAAACATACAGACGGGTGACATGGCTGCTAGGGATTGGAGGTAAAAGTCGCAATAAGGGGTTGGTCATGAGTGAAAAGGGGTAGGGGACTGACAGCAGTTATGGGATGGGACATAACTCGGGAACAAGTGGAACAAGTGGAAGATGACATCCATGAGTGACGGGGGTTGTTAGATAGCAGATGGTGATGGGACTTCGGGACCAATAGACTGACGCCACGTATGACAAGGGGCCCGCCAAAGGGGAAAAACCATTTTGGACCCCCCCCCCTCGGTTAAAAGTAGATCATTAGGGGGGGTTCGAAATCCAATTAGGGTCGTTGATCTATGCGCCTTTTCCTGGCTGCAGATCTTAGCGC
>JZKD02S0173195.1:0-16982 GCA_000966675.3 Picea glauca | reverse complement strand
TGCTATCATTGCACCCCTTGTCCAGACATCCCTTACCACCTCATCCACTCACATGGCTTGGATTTGATTTCTTCCGGAAACACCCCACATCCAGTGAGCATTTGCCCAATAGGACGCCCTGTCACTTCTTCCAAACTTGGCTTGCAGATTAGTATAATGTCTTTGAGCACTTGTCCAGGTGAAAGGGGTTTTATGCACATGTTTAATAACATTGATGATTAGATGTGATTGACATTGCTATGATCCCTGTGACTTATGAGCCCATGGAGGGCGTATCTGTTGATGTGCAGGATCATACCCGATGGACAGGTACCATTATGGACAGGTACACATGGGGAGATGATTAGTTTGGACCTCCATGGGGATGAAAGCCCATCAGATGGATGTTGAGACCCCAGCAGGGGGCAGAGACAGATCAAAGGCTTTGCACCAGAGAAGAGGAGAATGTTCCACCAGAGGCAGCTTCGCAGGCCTGTACCTAGGGCGGTCATGCCCTTTCCACCAGGACGTTGGCCTTGGAAGGCCCATGACGTCACCCAAGACACTCATGAGTCATGACGTCATCCAATGCTTGTGGAAGTTTTGGGAGGCAGTTGTCGCAGTTGTGGCACGTGTGGCAGCTTCCGGAGGCCCAAGGGGGCCTAACGTTTTGCTCCAGATGGCCAATGTTGCCCTCGAAGGGGCTAACGTCACCCTAAAAGGTCATGATGTCCTCATTTTTGCCTGATTTAGGGTTTGATTATGACATTTAATGTAAAAACAGTATTATTATGTATTTTTGGCCTTGTCGGCCTTTTGTGACCTAAAATTTAATTAAGGTCATTGGTATGGGATAAGTAAGAGAGCTAAACTCTCTTTTATTCATGATCTTTCACTCACACTTGTGTGAGGTCTGAAATTTGCGCCCTCTTTAGGGTTTTTGGCTGAAATTACTAGTGCGCACTTGTTGAAGGAGGCTTTTCTTGGCTATTTTTGGCATTATCTTGGTGGAAGGTTTACAACTAGGGTTTGGCTTAATGAATTCTTGGTGAATGTAAGTGAATTTCTGCAATCCTTCCTTTTGTTGAATGGTTATGGTATTTTTACTTGCATTTTGTTGATGAAATTTGTTGGAATGAACCCTAGGAAATAAGCACATGTTGGTGTCCTTATTTTAAGTCCCTGCTAGGTTATGCCAAGGATCCATTTTATTTGCTGAAGATAATTGCTAGGGCCTTGCCATTGCAACACCCTACTATTTACTCTTGAAGCTAGCCGCTTTTCCTTGTCTTGGAGCTAAAGAAGGAGGAAGACGCACTAAGGCCTACGGTTACTACACCTTAGTGAGTCGTCTTCCCCTAGGGTTGATGGTTGAAGCCTTGTCTTAACAACACTTCACCCATCATATCCCTCTTATTTTTGGCCCTGCCATTGTCATATTGTGCCTTCAACTTTTGCAGCGAGTTTGACTCCATTTGCCCTATAAACGCATTGATCTAAGACCTTCTATGCTTGAGTGCCTTGATCACAAATATCCAATACTTTGAACAATTATTAACACCTAACCCTAGCCTAGACTAACCTACGAACCCTAACACTGCCATTATCCATTTGACTTATATTTATACTTTTCAGCATTTAATCCTTTTATGAGCAATTGAAAGATTGGCCAGTCGTTGCTTATGATGAATGTTGTTATTTGACATTGATGATAAATTGCCATTGCTCATTGTGAAGCTTCTTCGGCATTTATTGTGAAGTGGTATATTGTAATCATTGCTATTGTACATCATTGATTTGCTTCATCAATATTATCGGTCAATTGCTTTATATAAGAAAGCCCTTGATTATATGAAGTACTAACCAGCAAGTGATCTTGCACATATATAGTTTTCTTGTTGCTTTGTTCCGGGCAGGTACACTTCTGGTTATCTTTATCTTTATTGGTCGTTTAGCCGGACCTTCTGATCAGTGGTGACTTGTGAGGGGGGAACTTTTTACTTAGCCATAAGCCTTTTCCTTCTCAAAACCCCAGGTCACCGGGGACGTCTCCCCTGGGCCTACCACCCTAATTAGAAAGAGCTATCCTATCGAGGTGACAGTGGTAGGATAGTCTCCAGTTTCGCCAGTTTACCTTTCTTTCACCTTTCCTTTACTTCCAAGTATAAACTGTGCGATAGCAGGATCTAACTTAGTACTTTTCTCGGCAGGAATGTGACAGTAGACAATACAACCAAAGATGCGAAGATGACTAATGTTTGGTTTCTTCCTCGTAAATGCTTCTTCAAGAGTTACATTTCCAAGCACTCTATGAGGACTTCTATTCTGAATATACACAATAGTATTACATGCTTCTGCCCAAAGGAACTTAGGAAGATCTTGATCGTGTAGCATTGCTTTTGCTGCCCCAATAATTGCTTTGTTCTTTCTTTCTGAAACCCCATTTTGCTAAGGAGTATATGGGACTGTCAACTCCCTCTTAATCCTAGCTTCTGTACAGAATTTCTTGAAGGCATAGGATGTGTATTCTCCTCCATTATCAAATCTAAGGACTTTTATTCTCTTCCCTGTTTGATTTTCAACAAGAGCTTTGAATTCTTTAAATCTTTTGAGTACCTCTTCTGAGGTTTTCCCTGTCAAAAAATAAATCCAAAACTTTCTAGAAATATCATCTATAAAGTTGATGTAATATCTAAACTTTCCTCCTATAAACAGAGAAGACATGGGACCACAAATATAAGTATGAACCAGGTCCAAAATATCTTTGGACCTATGATCACTCCTAGGGAATGGCGCTCTTACATACTTAGCTAGGGCACATCCCTTGCAAACCTCATGATTAACTGTGGAGAAGGAAGGTATTCCTGTCACAATTCTACCCAAAATCTTAAGAGCTCCATGCCCAAGATGAGCCATACGCCTCTGCCATATCTCACAGTCTCTACTGTCGCTAGCGAGAGCATAGTGAGAGTCAAATTGTAATTTATATAACTTGTCTTTCCTTACTCCAATAACTTGCTCAAATCCCTTACCTAAGCTTTTTGGTTTATGTAAGCCCTTTCGTCTTTGAAGGATACTTCATATCCTTTGTCTTCTAAAACTGAGACTAAGACGAGATTCTTCTTTAAACCAGGAACATAGAGAATATCTGAAAGATAGAGAGGCTTACCTGACTCCCTCTCAAACTTTATTGTTCCTATTCCCTTTGGATGGTAAGCATAATCATCACCCAGCAGAATCTCGAACCCAAATTCTTTTTTGCTCAAACTGTTGAAGTAGTGTTTATGGCCAGCCATGTGGCTGGAAGCTCCACTGTCTATGTACCAAACATCCTTAGTTTGGGTACAAGAAAGACACGCTTTGCAGACATCCTTTGCCATATTAGCTTAATGTCTGGATTCTTTACTTGTTGAGGGTTGTCTGATTTTTCCCTGGCTCTGATACCATGTGAACTTATATAAAAATAGAATGCATAGAAATAAATAAACAAACAACCACTCAACACAAAGATACACAGAAATTTCCCTTTTATTTATGTATTAATATCAACAAGAAGATCATACAACTCGTGTGCTAGCTGTACAACTAGGATTCTTCTTCTTGGTTGTACGGTTCAATTGATGTTGTAGGGATATACTCCCACTGTACTCGTTGACACCAGTTGTAAAAGAAACAGGTCCTAACTCAGCCCTCACACCCGTCCCTATTCTGGGCAAAAGAAACAGGCCCTAACTCGGCCTTCCTACACCACAATTCTGCTAAGTCTACTTGGCCCTCACTTTGCCACACCCAGACCTCATGAACTCGACCATACGGACCTGTATATGTATTGTCTACTCGACTCCAGCTAGAATGATGTTGTCCTACCTCTATCTGAGTCTTCTTATCTATATATCGTGCTATAATGAGTTGCCCCCCTTTTTAATTCTTAGGTCAATCCATGAGAAGCTAGCAAAGAGATCTTAGTCATTAGATCTTGATTTAGATAAATGGCCAGGATTTATTCCTTCATTGAGATAACTTAGGCTAACCTTTCATGTTCTTACCACATAGAGAACTTAGCCTCACTATAAATATTCTAACACTCACCACAACAACAAGCAAAATAAGGGTCCCAAACCCTCTTAGCCATCTTCCACTCCTAACGATAACAAAGGAGCGAAATCCAAAAGTAAGAAGCCTGACAGACATTGCAACTTTTGTTGGAAAGAGGGTCATGAGAAGTTGAAATGTTTTAAGAAGATAGCAGCTTTAGAAGCATCGATGAAAAAGCACAACATCAGTATTGATTCTACTTCCTCTTCTTCTTCTCATGGACATGCACATTTTGCTTATGGTTTCTCCTTCAATTCAACTTCTACTTCTTCTGATGAGTGGCTCATTGATTCTGGAGCATCTTATCATATGAAAGCCATCTTTTATGCTCTTAATGAAGGTAACACCAAGAAAATATTTGTTGGTGATGATAGATCTCTTAGTGTTGTAGGGTCTAGAACAATTCAGGGAGATAATGGTCATTTCAATGATGTATTATGTGTTCCAAGTCTTTNAATTTCTGCAATCCTTCCTTTTGTTGAATGGTTATGGTATTTTTACTTGCATTTTGTTGATGAAATTTGTTGGAATGAACCCTAGGAAATAAGCACATGTTGGTGTCCTTATTTTAAGTCCCTGCTAGGTTATGCCAAGGATCCATTTTATTTGCTGAAGATAATTGCTAGGGCCTTGCCATTGCAACACCCTACTATTTACTCTTGAAGCTAGCCGCTTTTCCTTGTCTTGGAGCTAAAGAAGGAGGAAGACGCACTAAGGCCTACGGTTACTACACCTTAGTGAGTCGTCTTCCCCTAGGGTTGATGGTTGAAGCCTTGTCTTAACAACACTTCACCCATCATATCCCTCTTATTTTTGGCCCTGCCATTGTCATATTGTGCCTTCAACTTTTGCAGCGAGTTTGACTCCATTTGCCCTATAAACGCATTGATCTAAGACCTTCTATGCTTGAGTGCCTTGATCACAAATATCCAATACTTTGAACAATTATTAACACCTAACCCTAGCCTAGACTAACCTACGAACCCTAACACTGCCATTATCCATTTGACTTATATTTATACTTTTCAGCATTTAATCCTTTTATGAGCAATTGAAAGATTGGCCAGTCGTTGCTTATGATGAATGTTGTTATTTGACATTGATGATAAATTGCCATTGCTCATTGTGAAGCTTCTTCGGCATTTATTGTGAAGTGGTATATTGTAATCATTGCTATTGTACATCATTGATTTGCTTCATCAATATTATCGGTCAATTGCTTTATATAAGAAAGCCCTTGATTATATGAAGTACTAACCAGCAAGTGATCTTGCACATATATAGTTTTCTTGTTGCTTTGTTCCGGGCAGGTACACTTCTGGTTATCTTTATCTTTATTGGTCGTTTAGCCGGACCTTCTGATCAGTGGTGACTTGTGAGGGGGGAACTTTTTACTTAGCCATAAGCCTTTTCCTTCTCAAAACCCCAGGTCACCGGGGACGTCTCCCCTGGGCCTACCACCCTAATTAGAAAGAGCTATCCTATCGAGGTGACAGTGGTAGGATAGTCTCCAGTTTCGCCAGTTTACCTTTCTTTCACCTTTCCTTTACTTCCAAGTATAAACTGTGCGATAGCAGGATCTAACTTAGTACTTTTCTCGGCAGGAATGTGACAGTAGACAATACAACCAAAGATGCGAAGATGACTAATGTTTGGTTTCTTCCTCGTAAATGCTTCTTCAAGAGTTACATTTCCAAGCACTCTATGAGGACTTCTATTCTGAATATACACAATAGTATTACATGCTTCTGCCCAAAGGAACTTAGGAAGATCTTGATCGTGTAGCATTGCTTTTGCTGCCCCAATAATTGCTTTGTTCTTTCTTTCTGAAACCCCATTTTGCTAAGGAGTATATGGGACTGTCAACTCCCTCTTAATCCCAGCTTCTGTACAGAATTTATTGAAGGCATAGGATGTGTATTCTCCTCCATTATCAAATCTAAGGACTTTTATTCTCTTCCCTGTTTGATTTTCAACAAGAGCTTTGAATTCTTTAAATCTTTTGAGTACCTCTTTTGAGGTTTTACCTGTCAAAAAATAAATCCAAAACTTTCTAGAAATATCATCTATAAAGCTGATGTAATATCTAAACTTTCCTCCTATAGACAGAGAAGACATGGGACCACAAATATAAGTATGAACCAGGTCCAAAATATCTTTGGACCTATGATCACTCCTAGGGAATGGTGCTCTTACATACTTACCTAGGGCACATCCCTTGCAAACCTCATGATGTTCTGTGGAGAAGGAAGGTATTCCTGTCACAATTCTACCCAAAATCTTAAGAGCTCCATGCCCAAGATGAGCCATACGCCTGTGCCATATCTCACAGTCTCTACTGCCGCTACTGCTAGTGAGAGCATAGTGAGAGTCAAATTGTAATTTATATAACTTGTCTTTACTTACTCCAATAACTTGCTCAAATCCCTTACCTAAGCTTTTTGGTTTATGTAAGCCCTTTCGTCTTTGAAGGATACTTCATATCCTTTGTCTTCTAAAACTGAGACTAAGACGAGATTCTTCTTTAAACCAGGAACATAGAGAATATCTGAAAGATAGAGAGGCTTACCTGACTCCCTCTCAAACTTTATTGTTCCTATTCCCTTTGGATGGTAAGCATAATCATCACCCAGCAGAATCTCGAACCCAAATTCTTTTTTGCTCAAACTGTTGAAGTAGTGTTTATGGCCAGCCATGTGGCTGGAAGCTCCACTGTCTATGTACCAAACATCCTTAGTTTGGGTACAAGAAAGACACGCTTTGCAGACATCCTTTGCCATATTAGCTTAATGTCTGGATTCTTTACTTGTTGAGGGTTGTCTGATTTTTCCCTGGCTCTGATACCATGTGAACTTATATAAAAATAGAATGCATAGAAATAAATAAACAAACAACCACTCAACACAAAGATACACAGAAATTTCCCTTTTATTTATGTATTAATATCAACAAGAAGATCATACAACTCGTGTGCTAGCTGTACAACTAGGATTCTTCTTCTTGGTTGTACGGTTCAATTGATGTTGTAGGGATATACTCCCACTGTACTCGTTGACACCAGTTGTAAAAGAAACAGGTCCTAACTCAGCCCTCACACCCGTCCCTATTCTGGGCAAAAGAAACAGGCCCTAACTCGGCCTTCCTACACCACAATTCTGCTAAGTCTACTTGGCCCTCACTTTGCCACACCCAGACCTCATGAACTCGACCATACGGACCTGTATATGTATTGTCTACTCGACTCCAGCTAGAATGATGTTGTCCTACCTCTATCTGAGTCTTCTTATCTATATATCGTGCTATAATGAGTTGCCCCCCTTTTTAATTCTTAGGTCAATCCATGAGAAGCTAGCAAAGAGATCTTAGTCATTAGATCTTGATTTAGATAAATGGCCAGGATTTATTCCTTCATTGAGATAACTTAGGCTAACCTTTCATGTTCTTACCACATAGAGAACTTAGCCTCACTATAAATATTCTAACACTCACCACAACAACAAGCAAAATAAGGGTCCCAAACCCTCTTAGCCATCTTCCACTCCTAACGATAACAAAGGAGCGAAATCCAAAAGTAAGAAGCCTGACAGACATTGCAACTTTTGTTGGAAAGAGGGTCATGAGAAGTTGAAATGTTTTAAGAAGATAGCAGCTTTAGAAGCATCGATGAAAAAGCACAACATCAGTATTGATTCTACTTCCTCTTCTTCTTCTCATGGACATGCACATTTTGCTTATGGTTTCTCCTTCAATTCAACTTCTACTTCTTCTGATGAGTGGCTCATTGATTCTGGAGCATCTTATCATATGAAAGCCATCTTTTATGCTCTTAATGAAGGTAACACCAAGAAAATATTTGTTGGTGATGATAGATCTCTTAGTGTTGTAGGGTCTAGAACAATTCAGGGAGATAATGGTCATTTCAATGATGTATTATGTGTTCCAAGTCTTTCTTGCAACCTTTTATCAATGTACGAGAAGCTTAGTATGAGGACCAGGCATGTAGTGCAGGGATCTAGCTTAGTATGAGGACTAGGCATGTAGTGTAGGGATTCGGTACAATGTCGTTTCGGATGGAGTCATGAGATGTGTTGCGAGTGGCATATGTGCTATGGGTGTCAGGAGTCTATTCTTAACCTCAACGATTGACGAGAAGGGATATGCAGTTTTGTTTCGGGATGGACAGGTGTTGTTCATGCCTTGACGAGAAGGGCTATGCAGTTTTGTTCTGGGATGGATAGGTGTTGTTCATGCCTTGAGGATCTGGCTCAGACACAGTAGTGGTCTTGGAGTATAGGCAAAAGGGCCAGCCTATACGAGCCATGACCAACAGTTGTAGAGTGACAATGGACAAGGAACAGGTAGCTTTGAAGGTTGGTTAGACTGAGAGGTAGCCTGACTTCAAAAGGGGTCAGTGGATACAGAAGGAGTCCGACTTTAGATGTAATTAGAAAGCTCAAAGGGAGAGTCAGTCATTCAGAGGGAGTCTACCTTCAGGTCCAGATGGAAGAGAGGCATCTTCCAAGACTGTCAGGAGGGTGTCATGGGTTAAGATGGCTANCTTACTCCAATAACTTGCTCAAATCCCTTACCTAAGCTTTTTGGTTTATGTAAGCCCTTTCGTCTTTGAAGGATACTTCATATCCTTTGTCTTCTAAAACTGAGACTAAGACGAGATTCTTCTTTAAACCAGGAACATAGAGAATATCTGAAAGATAGAGAGGCTTACCTGACTCCCTCTCAAACTTTATTGTTCCTATTCCCTTTGGATGGTAAGCATAATCATCACCCAGCAGAATCTCGAACCCAAATTCTTTTTTGCTCAAACTGTTGAAGTAGTGTTTATGGCCAGCCATGTGGCTGGAAGCTCCACTGTCTATGTACCAAACATCCTTAGTTTGGGTACAAGAAAGACACGCTTTGCAGACATCCTTTGCCATATTAGCTTAATGTCTGGATTCTTTACTTGTTGAGGGTTGTCTGATTTTTCCCTGGCTCTGATACCATGTGAACTTATATAAAAATAGAATGCATAGAAATAAATAAACAAACAACCACTCAACACAAAGATACACAGAAATTTCCCTTTTATTTATGTATTAATATCAACAAGAAGATCATACAACTCGTGTGCTAGCTGTACAACTAGGATTCTTCTTCTTGGTTGTACGGTTCAATTGATGTTGTAGGGATATACTCCCACTGTACTCGTTGACACCAGTTGTAAAAGAAACAGGTCCTAACTCAGCCCTCACACCCGTCCCTATTCTGGGCAAAAGAAACAGGCCCTAACTCGGCCTTCCTACACCACAATTCTGCTAAGTCTACTTGGCCCTCACTTTGCCACACCCAGACCTCATGAACTCGACCATACGGACCTGTATATGTATTGTCTACTCGACTCCAGCTAGAATGATGTTGTCCTACCTCTATCTGAGTCTTCTTATCTATATATCGTGCTATAATGAGTTGCCCCCCTTTTTAATTCTTAGGTCAATCCATGAGAAGCTAGCAAAGAGATCTTAGTCATTAGATCTTGATTTAGATAAATGGCCAGGATTTATTCCTTCATTGAGATAACTTAGGCTAACCTTTCATGTTCTTACCACATAGAGAACTTAGCCTCACTATAAATATTCTAACACTCACCACAACAACAAGCAAAATAAGGGTCCCAAACCCTCTTAGCCATCTTCCACTCCTAACGATAACAAAGGAGCGAAATCCAAAAGTAAGAAGCCTGACAGACATTGCAACTTTTGTTGGAAAGAGGGTCATGAGAAGTTGAAATGTTTTAAGAAGATAGCAGCTTTAGAAGCATCGATGAAAAAGCACAACATCAGTATTGATTCTACTTCCTCTTCTTCTTCTCATGGACATGCACATTTTGCTTATGGTTTCTCCTTCAATTCAACTTCTACTTCTTCTGATGAGTGGCTCATTGATTCTGGAGCATCTTATCATATGAAAGCCATCTTTTATGCTCTTAATGAAGGTAACACCAAGAAAATATTTGTTGGTGATGATAGATCTCTTAGTGTTGTAGGGTCTAGAACAATTCAGGGAGATAATGGTCATTTCAATGATGTATTATGTGTTCCAAGTCTTTATTGCAACCTTTTATCAATGTACGAGAAGCTTAGTATGAGGACCAGGCATGTAGTGCAGGGATCTAGCTTAGTATGAGGACCAGGCATGTAGTGTAGGGATTCGGTACAATGTCGTTTCGGATGGAGTCAGGAGATGTGTTGCGAGTGGCAAATGTGCTATGGGTGTCAGGAGTCTATTCTTAGCCTCAACGATTGACGAGAAGGGCTATGCAGTTTTGTTTCGGGATAGACAGGTGTTGTTCATGCCTTGACGAGAAGGGCTATGCAGTTTTGTTCTGGGATGGACAGGTGTTGTTCATGCCTTGAGGATCTGGCTCAGACACAGTAGTGGTCTTGGAGTATAGGCAAAAGGGCCAGCCTATACGAGCCATGACCAGCAGTTGTAGAGTGACAATGGACAAGAAACAGGTAGCTTTGAAGGTTGTATAGACTCAAAGGGAGCCTGACTTCAAAGGGAGTCAGTGGATTCAGAGGGAGTCCGACTTTAGATGGAATTAGAAAGCTCAAAGGGAGAGTCAGTCATTCAGAGGGAGTCTACCTTCAGGTCCAGATGGAAGAGAAGCATCTTCCAAGATTGTCAGGAGGGTGTCATGGGTTGAGATGGCTAGGCAAGATGCTCAAGAGCGGGAGGCTTCCAGGGAGCAGGGTATCTTCCAGGGAGGGATCATGCCAGACAACAGGACTTGCCTCAGTGACAAAGGGAGCAGCCAATCAAGCGGATTAGAGAGCAATTGTGGTAGTGGATCCAGTGCGGGAGACAGAGCTACTCTCGGGATGGGAGACATAGCTACTTCCATATGATTGTGGAGTGTGGTGAGACTACCTCCCTCGCTAAGAGGGAGTGTTGATGTTTTGTAGTTTCTGGCAGGTATTCTTACATGAACCTAGGTGTTGGGCATGTGAGAATGGCCGTGGGCACCACATCACACTTTGGTTTGGTGAAAACCCCTTTGGATTTGAGTGGGGGCTTCATGGGTTTGGTGATGGGCTTTTTGGGCTTGTGCAAGGGATTCACACCCACAAAGAAGACTAAAATATTCTAATTTAATGTTGACTTACCTCAAAGGATTTTACGATTGTATAAAAGAACATGAGGGACCATTGTGACATTATCATTGTGGATAAAAATGGGAGAGCTTGGTGATTTCAGTCTAGTTGTTTGGTGACCTCAGTCCAGCCATGGAGGAGGTTGAAAGGCCTTAGTTTTTGTTGTCTTGTTCTTGTTATAGGCAGGTACCTTGGTGAGGATGACTCGGCCAGCAAAGGGAGACCTCAGCTCTGTTGTTTGAGTGTGTTCTGGGCAGGGAGAGGACAACAGCAAGGCTTGGCCAGCATGCTAGAGACAGCAACCGCTTAAGGAAGGGCACGACCTAGTTGGAGAAGCTAACCATAGCCTAGAGGAAGGTTGTAGCTAGGGTCCTAGGGTGGCTCGGCCTAGTGGAAAAGGCCAACCGCAAGTCTGGTAAGCAGTGAGGAAGGTTGTCGCAGGTGATTGGAGAGCTCGGCCAGCAAAGAGAAGGCTGCCACTGATGCCCAGGAAGCTTGTACAGGTACAGGGGACTTACAACAGCCTAGCAGCAGGCTTTGAGGGCTGTAGCAGCCAGTATAATAGCAAGTTTTATGGGTTGTTATAGCAGTGACAACACCAGGTCTTGAGGCAGCAAGAAGGCTGATATAACTGAGTCTTTGGGACAACTTGGAGGACAGGTTGAGGGCTGTTACAACAGCACTCTGAAGCAGATTTTGGACAGCCCTTGAGGGCTAAGCTAGCTAAGTATCTTGGGACAGCTCGGAGGGCAGATTGAGAGCAGACTTTCGACTGTGAAAGAAGGTTGTTACAGGTGTGTAACAACATCCCTTGGACAGCGCTAGAAGGCTGTTACAAGCCAGAGAAAAGGAGTTGTAACAGGAGTAGCTTTGGAGCTGAGTTTTGGCATAGAAATCGAGAAAGATTTTTGCGGTATGTTGTAAGTGTTTTTGGTATTTTACTTTATGTAAAATTGGGCCATTGTCCCTGGTACAGGAGCCCATTGGTTCTAGGTTTAAGAACATGATTTTAGGCTTAAGATTCTTGTGTACCTGTGTATGATCTAATTGCTAGCTTTTGATTCTTCCGTTGTGCTAAATGGTTAGGCATCTCAATGTGTTTATGCTTACAGTTCAAATAGTAAATTTTTTGTATAACTGTCGAAGACATAGACCAGACCTGAAGTGCAGTCCAAATCTAACACGTTCTTCCATGAGTTTAGCTTGTACCATCTCCTCAACTGCTACTAGAGGGGGGGAATGAACTTTATCCCTGCCTCGAACGACCTGTGCCCATGGGTTAATGTGTGTTTCTGTTTCATATTTGAAGGCGGCCTGTTGAGACCTGATCTACTCGTGTTTGTTTTTAATATCAATGATCTTTGCGCATAAGGCCTCGTCAGGGAGGTGGTGTGGGGCGTCTTGGTCCTCATCTAGTTGCCTCTTTAATGAGAGGTTCTCCTCAATTTTTGTGACCATGTGGGTGAGTTCCCTGTTAGAAATAGAGGGATGTGCTCGCTTTTCCATAGACAATATAGAAATATTGTCACCCAACCATAAGCACAAAGGCCAGCCCCAAGCACCTTAACCTTGGCAGACAAAACAATTATGGTAGCAGACCAATAGCCAACCAAGGCTAGCGCACCCTTCTCCAAGGGTAGCGCACCAAGCAAGAATCACCAAAAACCAAGCAGAAAGTCCAAACCATAACCAAGAGAAAGTCCAAACCGTGATCAAGAGAAATCCAAACCATAACCAAGAGAAAGTCCAACAAAAGCCAAAATCCCAGTTGCAGCAACTGCAGCTGCACTCCCTCTCCAAACTTGCGCACCACTAGTCCTTATGCAATTGTGAGAGTGAGAGTGACAAATGAGCTCTAGCGCCCTCTATTTATACTACTCTAACTCACTTGACTGGGCCGACTTCTCTTTCTGGAGGCTAATAACTCAATATTAAATATTCTCTTGAGCCGACTTGTCTTCTAGGGTTATTATCCATTGTTTTAGGGTTTCTCTTACTTCCCGGAATATTCTAGTCTTGTCAAAGGTTACACGTGGAGGTTAATACCCCCCGCAACTACCATAATATCAACACTCCCTCCTAGCTAAGGAGGTATTAAAGGTAATGGTCTTGAGCACAAATAGGCCATTCAACCGGTAGCATCATCATAGCCACACAGGCTATCTCATGATCACGTAGATCAACTCAAGAGCAACATCATCACTATCAATGTCATCTGATAGCATCAACTGCACCATCTCTCGAAGCCATACTCCATATGAGTAATTGGGCATGACGTTGAATAAGTCACTCACTCCACAGAGTGATACAAGAACCATTCTTCTAATCCGGACATATGTCCTAGAAGAATAATTGTTCCAACAGATGCTAGAAGCCACGCATGGGCTACAAGGACTATTCTTCTAATCCGGACATACGTCCTAGAAGAATGACTATCCTGGACCATTTTCCCTCCGGCCACTATTGTGAACTCAGGGAAAATTTATGTCATGTACCAATCTCTCCACTCTGGTCACTACTGTGAACTCAGGGAGACGGACCATTATTCTAATCCGTACATATGTCCTAGAAGAATAGTTATCCATGGTACATCAGCAATNAATTAGAAAGCTCAAAGGGAGAGTCAGTCATTCAGAGGGAGTCTACCTTCAGGTCCAGATGGAAGAGAGGCATCTTCCAAGACTGTCAGGAGGGTGTCATGGGTTAAGATGGCTAGGCAAGATGCTCAAGAGCGGGAGGCTTCCAGGGAGCAGGGTATCTTTCAGGGAGGGATCATGCCAGACAACAGGACTTGCCTCAGTGACAGAGGGAGCAGCCAATCAAGCGGATTAGAGAGCAATTGTGGTAGTGGATCCAGTGCAGGAGACAGAGCTACTCTCGGGATGGGAGACATAGCTACTTCCATATGATTGTGGAGTGTGGTGAGACTACCTCCCTCGCTAAGAGGGAGTGTTGATGTTTTGTAGTTTCGGGCAGGTATTCTCACATGAACCTAGGTGTTGGGCATGTGGGAATGACCGTGGGCACCACATCACACTTTGGTTTGGTGAAAACCCCTTTGGATTTGAGTGGGGGCTTCATGGGTTTGGTGATGGGTTTTTTGGGCTTGTGCAAGGGATTCACACCCACAAAGAAGACTAAAATATTCTAATTTAATGTTGACTTACCTCAAAGGATTTTACACTTGTATAAAAGAACATGAGGGACCATTGTGACATTATCATTGTGGATAAAAGTGGGAGAGCTTGGTGATTTCGGTCTAGTTGTTTGGTGACCTCAGTCCAGCCATGGAGGAGGTTGAAAGGCCTTAGTTTTTGTTGTCTTGTTCTTGTTATAGGCAGGTACCTTGGTGAGGATGACTCGGCCAGCAAAGGGAGACCTCAGCTCTGTTGTTTGAGTGTGTTCTGGGCAGGGAGAGGACAACAGCAAGGCTTGGCCAGCATGCTAGAGACAGCAACCGCTTAAGGAAGGGCACGACCTAGTTGGAGAAGCTAACCATAGCCTAGAGGAAGGTTGTAGCTAGGGTCCTAGGGTGGCTCGGCCTAGTGGAAAAGGCCAACCGCAAGTCTGGTAAGCAGTGAGGAAGGTTGTCGCAGGTGATTGGAGAGCTCGGCCAGCAAAGAGAAGGCTGCCACTGATGCCCAGGAAGCTTGTACAGGTACAGGGGACTTACAACAGCCTAGCAGCAGGCTTTGAGGGCTGTAGCAGCCAGTATAATAGCAAGTTTTATGGGTTGTTATAGCAGTGACAACACCAGGTCTTGAGGCAGCAAGAAGGCTGATATAACTGAGTCTTTGGGACAACTTGGAGGACAGGTTGAGGGCTGTTACAACAGCACTCTGAAGCAGATTTTGGACAGCCCTTGAGGGCTAAGCTAGCTAAGTATCTTGGGACAGCTCGGAGGGCAGATTGAGAGCAGACTTTCGACTGTGAAAGAAGGTTGTTACAGGTGTGTAACAACATCCCTTGGACAGCGCTAGAAGGCTGTTACAAGCCAGAGAAAAGGAGTTGTAACAGGAGTAGCTTTGGAGCTGAGTTTTGGCATAGAAATCGAGAAAGATTTTTGCGGTATGTTGTAAGTGTTTTTGGTATTTTACTTTATGTAAAATTGGGCCATTGTCCCTGGTACAGGAGCCCATTGGTTCTAGGTTTAAGAACATGATTTTAGGCTTAAGATTCTTGTGTACCTGTGTATGATCTAATTGCTAGCTTTTGATTCTTCCGTTGTGCTAAATGGTTAGGCATCTCAATGTGTTTATGCTTACAGTTCAAATAGTAAATTTTTTGTATAACTGTCGAAGACATAGACCAGACCTGAAGTGCAGTCCAAATCTAACACGTTCTTCCATGAGTTTAGCTTGTACCATCTCCTCAACTGCTACTAGAGGGGGGGAATGAACTTTATCCCTGCCTCGAACGACCTGTGCCCATGGGTTAATGTGTGTTTCTGTTTCATATTTGAAGGCGGCCTGTTGAGACCTGATCTACTCGTGTTTGTTTTTAATATCAATGATCTTTGCGCATAAGGCCTCGTCAGGGAGGTGGTGTGGGGCGTCTTGGTCCTCATCTAGTTGCCTCTTTAATGAGAGGTTCTCCTCAATTTTTGTGACCATGTGGGTGAGTTCCCTGTTAGAAATAGAGGGATGTGCTCGCTTTTCCATAGACAATATAGAAATATTGTCACCCAACCATAAGCACAAAGGCCAGCCCCAAGCACCTTAACCTTGGCAGACAAAACAATTATGGTAGCAGACCAATAGCCAACCAAGGCTAGCGCACCCTTCTCCAAGGGTAGCGCACCAAGCAAGAATCACCAAAAACCAAGCAGAAAGTCCAAACCATAACCAAGAGAAAGTCCAAACCGTGATCAAGAGAAATCCAAACCATAACCAAGAGAAAGTCCAACAAAAGCCAAAATCCCAGTTGCAGCAACTGCAGCTGCACTCCCTCTCCAAACTTGCGCACCACTAGTCCTTATGCAATTGTGAGAGTGAGAGTGACAAATGAGCTCTAGCGCCCTCTATTTATACTACTCTAACTCACTTGACTGGGCCGACTTCTCTTTCTGGAGGCTAATAACTCAATATTAAATATTCTCTTGAGCCGACTTGTCTTCTAGGGTTATTATCCATTGTTTTAGGGTTTCTCTTACTTCCCGGAATATTCTAGTCTTGTCAAAGGTTACACGTGGAGGTTAATACCCCCCGCAACTACCATAATATCAACACTCCCTCCTAGCTAAGGAGGTATTAAAGGTAATGGTCTTGAGCACAAATAGGCCATTCAACCGGTAGCATCATCATAGCCACACAGGCTATCTCATGATCACGTAGATCAACTCAAGAGCAACATCATCACTATCAATGTCATCTGATAGCATCAACTGCACCATCTCTCGAAGCCATACTCCATATGAGTAATTGGGCATGACGTTGAATAAGTCACTCACTCCACAGAGTGATACAAGAACCATTCTTCTAATCCGGACATATGTCCTAGAAGAATAATTGTTCCAACAGATGCTAGAAGCCACGCATGGGCTACAAGGACTATTCTTCTAATCCGGACATACGTCCTAGAAGAATGACTATCCTGGACCATTTTCCCTCCGGCCACTATTGTGAACTCAGGGAAAATTTATGTCATGTACCAATCTCTCCACTCTGGTCACTACTGTGAACTCAGGGAGACGGACCATTATTCTAATCCGTACATATGTCCTAGAAGAATAGTTATCCATGGTACATCAGCAAT
>JZKD02S0173184.1:11350-23041 GCA_000966675.3 Picea glauca | reverse complement strand
CAATTATTTAATTAAATCCTTAATTCATTAATTAATTAAAGCCAACAATGCTTAAAGATTTTACAGGGTTTAATCATTCACTCAAGGTTTTCTAGGCCACCTAGATTCATTGACTTAAATTTTATTTATGCGACATGCCCTTCAAGATGCACTCTGTTCTCCAAGGGTGCCAATCGCCTTTGGTTCAATTTTTATTTTATTTTATTTATGCGATGTACGCTTCAAGACACACTCTGTGCTCCAAGGGTGCCACTCGCCTTTGACTGGTTTTGGTAGTTTTCCAACCCTGGGAGTCAACACTCCATTCAGGCGACCTTGTGAGAGACTAAGGACTTCTATGGAATAAGGTCCCTTCCTTATTTCATGCCTGTTATAAATCTTCATGATCGACTGTCTCAGTCTTCCCTCACGACATCGTGGATCTCTTGAACTAGGTGATCGTTAACCTACAATTTGAGCCACGACAGGAGTGTTGGTAGGTTGTGTTAGGGATGTTGCCACACCTCTCCCTCAATATATGGTTTATGTGCATGGCCCCTTTACTCTTTATGTGATTGAGATTAGCAAGAAATCGCCAGCCTGCATCCATCAACGAAACATTGTCAATGATCCATAAACAACATCATAATATAATCGATCATATGTCACATATGCATAAATGAAATAATCAAACCAATACAATCCTCTCCTTGACTCAATCCAGAGTCCAAGGAGGTCCATTGATGCCATCGACATCCTCAAACTGTCAAGTCTCTTGCACACTCAAGGGAAACTCATCAATAGCATCTGTCAATACAGAGATATCAAACAACATAAATCATAATCCATAAACATCATCATAAGAATCCATAAGTGAAACATATAACCATATAATATAACTGGATCACTTGCACACAAGTATCCTCAAGGATAAGTCAATAAAATGTTCTTGGAAGAGCGGGATGTTACATAGTTCTCGCAGAGATGTTGGGTGAATTGTGCAACCGTTAGTTCATTAAATAAATGTATGATATTCTTAATAATGATTTTATGTGAATTTGTAAGTTATGTAATGTCGTCAATTGAATAATTGTCTATTTGAAAATTTTATTACTTAATTATGTACAAAAACAAAAATTACCCTATGTTATCATGCAAAATTTATAACATTGTAGTTGCTCAACCGTTTTGATGTATCTAGAGGGTCATTACATGATATTTGTATCCATGTACACAATGTATTGTTACTAAAATTAGAGTCAATCAAATAAACAAATAGGACCATAAGATTTTGATTCCATCCAAGTTCTGAAGATACCTGACTATCAACAAACTTCAATTATAAAAATATGATTCAAATATTATCAACATTGTAGTCCAAGGCATGTGTTTCCTCTGATTATTAACAATAATGATAATAATGTGAAATATTAGCATGATCATCTTCATCCTTATGAGAGGAAAGAGGAAATCATTATGAAAAGAGTAGCAATTAAGATAATGTGGAAATGTGCAAGTGGTCTCGGGTCATATCCTAGATGGATTGACTTCCCAAATACAAATGCAAGATAAAATTACAAATTGAAATTAAATGAAGTAAGTAAGATTGGATTTCTAATAGTGGATAAGATCGACATGATGGGAAAGTCCATGAAACTGACATCCTCAAGTTCCCAAGAGTGTTCCAAGTAGAAAGATTATGTATTTCACTTCCTTGAAATTACATGTCTCATAGAATACGAGGAAAGTGAAATGAAAAGGAAGAGTGTATAGCTTGTCTCTCCACTAGATAGGTTTTTCGTTCAAAGAATGAGACATATAATCTGGAAAAAAAATCAACAAGATCATGTGTAAGAATGATCCAATACAATATATTCCAAATCAACTCAAATAACACTTATCTTTCCTGATTATGAATAAATTGTTTTTTTTGGTTCATGGAATGATGAAGAATACGGGACCCAATAGATTGATGAGTTACAACCTGCAATGAATTCACATCTTGAAAATTATTACCATGGCTTAAATGAAACAAATGTTGAAGACTTGAAATTTTGTATCTTAGAAGCTGCATGGAGATATTTCATTGAGGTATTTACAACTCGAAAGGATTTTAATGATTTCAATTTCAAGATAAGCGAGATATCATTAAGCCATGATAAAAATTAGATCAATCAAGAATGTAACCATAGCGAGTGACCCAAAATTAGCAAACCCAAGGGATGAAAAGATTATTTTCAAGAAAATATCAGGTTTGAAATTCTTATGATTGACGGTGCTAGAATTGAGTTTTTAGTCGACCGATGAGTTGGGGAATAAAATATTGGTTCCCAAGTAATTTTCTGAAAAATATATCAGAAAAAAAAATTAATATAAGAGTGTTTTCCACAATGTCAAAGCATGTTTCCAGGAAACCTAAAACAATATCCCTTGATGTTGTGTATGAGAGGAAACATGGGTGAATAAAAATGCAAGATAATAGATGAAACTCCTCCTTGAAAAACTAAGTGAATAGAGCATAAGACATGCACAACCAATTCCCATAAATTAAAACTAAAAGTACGGTAATAAAATAACTCAAAAGAGAAATCAACCAATCTCACTATGCAAACAAAATCCTATACAAAAAATATCATGTTGGCTGAAAGTAATCGAAGAAAGAGTCAATTGGGAAAGATTCCATTTGGACAACTCCAAAACCAAAGTAAAATAATATTTCAAAGAGATTCCAAGGAGTTGGAGTGGCTTGGATTTCAAATGGGCATATTTTAGTCACTCAAACTTTCAATTTACTGTATGCAGGACATCAAGCCCACAACTCATAAGAATCTCAATTAAGCAAACTTTTCTAGATTAGAATTATGTGGATATATGTATGGGACAAATATGAGTGTCCATTTATATTACAAGAGGGAATGAATAATATCCTTTATAAAATATCCCACTTGTGAGATAACCCAATGCTTGAAGAATGATCTTCATAAATCAATGATCTGAAAATTACCCAACATGTAGTTTGTTTTTGAGGATGAGATAAAGTAAATTTTCCCAAATCATAATTAAATTGAAAAATCCAATCAAGTGAAAATAGTTTGCAATTTTTACTATTTATTTCCATCTTGGATGAGAATTTCATTCACTATTCAACCAATAGTAAATAAAAATAGATCAAAAACATAAAACTAATTAAGACCTAGGAAGCAAAGGTAAAATATACAAAGGAAAGACACTATCCTATTCTACCCTACTCCTATTCTACTCTACAATGAATGAAAATTGAACTACATAAATTCATAATGCCAATGTATCCATCTGTATAATCCCAAGCATGCAAAAGAGTGTTCATCATAAAAGGTTGGAAATAGAAATTGGAATAAAAATAGAGTAAAAGTGAGAAAAATTAAAGCATGATAAAATATATTCACCATATTAAATATCTCAATGCAAAGTAATTCATGGGAACATTAGATGAATACGATTCCTCCAACCGGGATTCAAATATGTCATGAAATCTACCATTTCTACCATATAATTGATGGAGGTATTTCATGGGAAAGTGGCATACCAAGTGAGAACCATGCATAAAATATGTGTGATGTGTTCTCGGTGAGAGAATATTCATGGTAATAGAGTTGTTTCTTCCTGAATACAAACCAAAGGAATGAGGGCCTGACATAACCATCAACATAGACCAAAGTGCATCATTATCTTGGAAACCCTCCATAGACTCATTCTTCAAGAAACCACCTACTTGATATACACTAGTGGAATTGAATGGTATACATGGGCTAGTACCCACCGTGGTATAATTCAAATCTTTGAGACAATGGTGGAATCCATTAATATCAACAATATTAACTAAAGGGATACCTCAAAAAGAAGACTCTACTATTCCAAACTGAATATGAAACATACGCATACATGGTCTAATATATATTTTCCCCAACATTTCCTTCATTCCATGAAAAAGGTTGAAAATGCATAGTTGTGCTAAGTTCAAGGGAAGAGGCCTTATCCTATCTCTTATGTATGTAGATTTCCCCCCATCAATTATTTAAAAATGGGCCGACCCCATTGAGTTTAATTGAATCAGATCATGGGTGGCTTCCTACAAAGTTAAACAATTAAAGAGATGAAGATATAATAATAATAAGTGGAATAATTAAGAGAACTAAAAGCTTCTCTTGAACATGAAATATTTTAAAAAATTGACTCCTTGAATGGTAGTTCTTCATCTTTAAGAACATTGATGATTGTTTGTGGACCGATAAGCTCCACACTAGGCATGGTTTCACAATCAACACGTTCTTCCTCAAGGTGGTTTTATTTTTTCAAAACAAAATTTGGTTGTTGTGATAAAATATGTATGTCTTGTATGATTATTTCTTCTTGTTGAGTGAAATGGTCAATCTGGTTGTTTTTCTCCTACACAATATGCGAATCTGAAATATCTTCCAACAAATGTTCATGGTTAGAAGAGAGAAGCAAGTTACAAGAATCATTAGAACAAGAAGGTTTAATAACTAATCCATCAACATTAGGAGAACATTCTTTAACTATATCAGTTGAACTAGGAGAATGTATCACAACAAGACAATCCAAATCAAAATAAACTAATTTCAAATTATCCACGTGTGAGTAATAATTCATGTTTAGTGTTTCTAAATTTTCTTCATTAACAAAATGATCAACCTTTCATCTAGAAGAAATCTATAACAAAGATGATTAAATCTGATAACAAAATATGCAAGAGATTCATCTTCGTTCTTCCTAAGATCTAAAATTTATTCACACATGTTGAATCCTTTTCGTTACCTAAATGATCAAAAGAAGGACACTTACAAGTCTAGCTGGGTTAGCTAGACATGACGAAGATGAATGCAAGAGTTATAAACATCAAGAACAATAAGAAAATAAACAACTAATCTAATAACAATTAAAGAAGCTAAACTAATGTGAATAAAGGAAATAGAACAAAAGAAAGACCGATATTCATGCCACCAATGGATAGATTGTATTAGTGGAAAAACACCAAAGAGAAAGGGAGGCTTATGGGTCCCCTATTCCTCCAAGGGAGGTCTCTTGAACCCCCAATGATTGATATCTTCTTACAAATAATGAACTAAAAGGAAATGGTGAAGAAATCCAAAGATCATTCACTCAAGAGGTGATGTGAATGGCCCAATGAAATGATGCTTGTATTCTCTAATGAGGAAAGAGGTTCCTCTAAGAGAATAAAGGCAACATAACAATACAAATGAATTCTTGGAAATATAGTGCACACATGGCCTATTTTTATAGAAAATCTTTGAGGCATTATTCAACCAGTCTTTAGTGTGAACAAGGGGCTCTTTAGGGCACCCTTAGGTCTTTGACCATCCCCCCACTCAGATTCAACTCAAATTTGGGTGTCAAATCAACTTGGGAGATGAACTAGAAGTGGGTGGAAGGCCGACCAAAATCATAAATGCGTCATTCTGAGGTATGCACGGATTTTTGCATCCATAGTCGCGCATTAGGTGTATGTGTGCTTTTTCGGCATTTTATACTAGCGCACGTACACGCACTTCCTTTATATTATGAGTGCATGCTAATTTTATAACCAATTGTATAGTTTTGTGCCCTTTGGAAATGCACATTTTTGGCTATGGATGAACTAATGGGTGTTTGGAGATGTTGGATTCCTGTAACCATTTGTGGATGAAATTCCAGTGATAATAGATTACACCTGATGTGTGAGGTTAGGAGCATACGTATAGCCGAAATACATCAATGTTTCTTCTACTGAGAGTACCTTTGTAATAAAGAGTGTCGAGGAGAGTTGCAAGAGAGACCCATTGGAGGGAGAGGAGAACCTGTAGGACCCAAACCCTTCACGAGGTGTGGAAAAATAAAACTGTGTACAAACGAGGTGGGCATGCCCCATGCTCGTGTCATGTAACTCATAAAATGTATGAGACAATAAATGAAACTGTATGTTGGTGTAGATGAATGAAGCACCCTCGAGGGAAACTTGATAATGGAAGAGGACAATTATGATGGTGAACAAACTCTGAAAAGAGGCGATGAAACCTATGAGAAGTGTCGAGGAGTCATAGGCATTGATGGCCCAACAATTTTCAAATGTCTTTGGAAAATATAAAACAACTCAAATAGTCACAGAGTAAGACCCATCGCAACATGAGAAAGTGTTGAAGTCGAATGTCGTGGGGGTCAATGACAACAAAGAGCGACGATGATTCTCTCTGTTCCATCCGAGACTCCTCATTGTGAAGGTAATGAGAGTCAATATATTGTCACCCTTATGGGAACTATGATGATGTCAACAGAAAGGGAGACACGACTTCAAGAAGTGCAGGGATTCATGAAATCTACTGGAGAAGATCAGGAACTGATGAGGAACATGGATGAAGTCAAGAAGTGGTGAGACTCAAGAATGCCCTTGGTTGGGGATATTTGTAAAGGATGAGTGGCAGCAACCTGTGAAACTGAATCTAGCATCAGGGGGATGACTAGGCTTGGGTGAATTGTGCCAGAGGTGTGACAAGATGGAAAAATGTAGAGATCAGAGGTATATGGATTGCACGATACTCAGGGTTTATGGATGATGTCAACAAGAGTAGGAGGTGAAAAATTCCCTAACCAAGGGTGATAGGGGTTGCTTTGTCATTGGAAAAGCAACCCCTGTGGCTGAAGACATATCGTAAAATGGACGACCGGAGGTGAAGCAACCCCTGTGGCTGTAAACTGCAAAGCTTACAAGGTAAAGATAACTTTTTACGCTAATTTGTCCCTGATTACGCCACTTGTGCACACGGTTTTCTTCACCTCTTACGTCATTATATCCCATTCCAATGGGATGAACATGCCCAAAACAATTTTGTTGATCTCAAATTGGCCCTCTCCACTACTTCGTTCATTAGTCCACCCAACTATGATTGTGACTATATCCTCTGCTTATCAGCCTCAATCGTCTCCGTAGAAGGAGTTCTCGTCCAATTAGGGGATGATGATCATGAGCATGTAATTTACTATATTAGTAAAAATATTTTAGGGCCACCCTTGAAATACAATCATGAAGAGAAACTCTCCCTTACAGTTGTCCTCGCAGTCTAGAAACTGCACCATTACATCCTTCTTCAAACTACCAAGGTCATAGTAGATTCCAACCCCATGGAATACTTGCTCAGTCGCTGGAAAATTAATGGAAAATTTGTCTGATGAATCGTCATCCTCCAGGAGTATGACCTCAAATTTTCAACACCCAAGAGCAAGAAATCCCTCTTCCTTTCCGAACTCATTACGACATTTCCCTCCGATACTGCTAGCTCTCCTATCAATATAGACTTCCCCGACAAACATCACTTTTTCATCCCCTCGGATGACCCTTGGTATGGTGATCTCATCATCTATCTCTAAACATAGAAGTTTGGAAACCACCTCTCCTAGGATGATCGTCGACGTATTCGCCACCAGGCCCCTCGCTACCTCCTTATTGGTGATATCTTATATTGATGAGGGGTCGACACCATACTTCGTCGATGTTTGACTATCAACGAAGCCGATAGAGTCTTGAATGACTACCACAATGGCACTTGCGTTGGCACCTCTCAGGGATGTCCACTACCCAGAAAATCATTTGAGTAGGCTACTTTTGGCCCACATTGTTTCATGATTTCATCCACATTGTGAAGCGATGTGACAAATGTCAACTATATTCCAACAAAGCGAGAGCACCACCCGCTCTTCTACACCCAGTCATTACTGCCAGCCCATTTTGCAAATGGGGCATAGACTTCATGACTTGCAACCCTCCATCTAGAAATGGACACAAATACATCGTCGTGGCAGTCGATTATTTCACCAAGTGGACTGAAGCCATGCCCACCTTCAACAACACTGTTGACACTGCAACATGTGTTTTCTTTAACCACATCATCCCCCACTTTGGAGTCCCACTATAGTTAGTCTTTGATCATGGGAAAAACTTAGAGAATGGTATTTTCATCGAACTATCCTCTAGGTTAGGATTCTCCCATGATTTTTCCTCCCCATACTATCCTTAGTCCAACGGACAGGTAGAGGCGGTCAACAAGGTCCTCAAAACCATGTTGTAGCACACGGTTAAAAAAACATAAGACCAATTGGCACCATATGTTTTTTTCCACACTATGGGATTATTGCATGGCAGTTAAAACTACCATTTGTTTCACACCATTTCATCTTGTCCATGGGGTCGATGCCACTCTCCCCATCGAGTGCGAAATCCCCACCTTATGCACCACTATTGAGCTATTTCCCAACACTGCTCCAACGGAGAAGCATTTGCTGAACTTAGAATTGCTAGATGAAGACCGTCAATCTTCATTATAGGACAATGAAGCAGCCAAAAAATGGTCGAAGGCCACCTTTGGTCACCATGTCAACCTTCGATCATTCAGCGAAGGCGACCTCATCCTTTCTTATGATATCGCTCACAATACCCTGGGCCATGGAAAATTTGAGTCATTATGGCATGTCCCTTAAATAATCCAACATTGCCTCACTAAAGGCACATACATCCTAGCCTCTCCCAAAGGCCACCCTCTCAAAGAACCCATCAATGGGTTGTACTTAAATAAATTTTATGCCTGACCATAGCCATTCTACACTAGGATTTTTTTTTTTTTACACATTTTGTAGAGTTTTTAATCTTCTTTTCCTCTATGCCTTGCATCTAATATACCATTTGTGTTATTGATAGATGCCCCTTCCATCAGCCTTCTACATTGGTTATGTCGACGAAGCTAGCCGATGGACACAGAATCTCACTTCGGCTGCTTGGACCCTCTATACCCCCTCACATGAACTACTCCTCTCCAGCGGGATATGTCTAGGATCAGGAACCAAAAACTAAGAAAAATACACAGTCGTCATTGGCCTCCTTGTTGAGGCTAGTCACCGCCATATTCATCACCTTAGCATCTTACTAGATTCCTAACTCATTGTCCTTCAACTCAACAATGTGTACCATGTTCGTGATCCTTGCCTCTTCCGCAAATACTTGCAAGTTATAATTTTATCTCGACATTTTGATTCAATCACATTTACACATATTCCATGACAATTCAATCAAATAACAGATAATATGGCTAACCTAGTGTTGGATTGGCATTTATCACATCAAGATACCATTACACATACATAAATCATCAAAGAGTCTGTCACAACATATAGATTAGACATCATAAAAAGAATTAAAAATCATCATCATGTGAACATCATATAGATACAAAATGTATATCCATATATATATCGGTTGATATGCCATCAATGTTTAAAAAAAATAGTACAACATGTCCAACAGCCATAGGCAAGTGAACCACCTCACCCCTATAAGTACAAAATCAGTGTCATGACACCGTATAAAAAATGGGCTCACAAGCCTCTATAAATACAAAAATCCATATACTAGAGGCCCTCATGGCACTTCTAGGACCCCAAGACTTGGTCCTCTCTCTGGAGGAGGTGCCCCACCAACTAGGGGTCCCTCAGGTTCTCAGGGCAGCCACCCAGTCATAGCCACCCTCGCTATAGCTGCTCTACGGATCAGGGTCTGCAACTCTACCGGAAGGCCCACACACTGCTCCAATACTCCCTCATCCTGGATTCGCATCCACATGCCCTCAGGCACTCCCTGTAGTACCACTTCTAATTGACGGTGAAAATCCTCGAACTCTCCCCCGGCCCCCACGAGAGGAGCATGTGAAGGCTCTGGACTAGGGTCATCAAATTGACATCTCTGGCCTTCTCTCTCATCATCAACCAACTTCGCACCAACCTTGCCCCACCGCCATCTCTCCCCTACCCATGGCTCCCCCATGGTGGTCTCATGGGCCCCTAACGAGACAATGCTCTGACCATCTCAATCTCCCACCCGCGAGGTCCCACATATGCACACACAACACACAAATGATAGAATCAACATCCATCCATACATAAAACATATTCTATATTATCTAAAAATCAAATAAATCAAATAAATCAACATACCTATATAGTCAAACACCTCTCTGGAGGGTAGCACCATATCTAGTTCCTCCCGAAAGTCCACCGCACTACGGAGTATGATCTGTGGCATATGATGCCACACCGATGCAGCCTTGGCCATAAGGTAATGGTCACCCTCCCCACCCCCATGCCAAACCAAAATCGTCGCCCACCGCCTCAGTCGTGGCTCTCGCACACCCGGTGCATCCAAAAAAACTCTCAGGTGCAACATAGGCACCCTCTCCAAAATCCAAGCTACCAAAATTGACCCAGAGGAAAATTCCCCTGAGTCTGAAACTAGACACTTGTTGAGTTTCCCCACCATATTGGCATGCAACATCAACCCCCAAGTAAAGGGCTCACCACTCAGTTCCCTTTGCATGATCCTCAGTTAACCACCATTGATTTGTTGAGTAGTGAGAGATCTGTACACTCTCACAATCATCGATGCAATGCAACGATGCACAATGGCATCCATCACCCCAATCCTCACCATGGAGACAGACATGGAGTCCTCTCCCAATCAATAGGTTTGAGCTAGGACAACCAATTGTCCATCCCTCGGTAACATGGGCTCAGTCGGTAGCTGGGTTCCCCAAAAAGGGAGTCCATTCAAAAAATACACATCCTTTATCACAAAGAATGCGATGTGCTCACCTCGCATAATGAAGAACTGCAAATCAAGGCTCCACATCGAGATCAGGAACTACAGAAAGTACTCCTATGACCACACCTGTGAACACTAAAACAAATTTAGCAACCCATAGGCTGCCAAGGGGCCCCATACAGTCGACTCCTCATTTCTCACCACCTATCTCAGGCACACCCAATCCCTCTCCCTCCAATGGACTGGAATCATCAACTGGTCACCTGCATCCACACATACAAGTCATTGATCAGACATCACAATCCATAAAAACACCAAAATCTCAAAAATATAATATGGTACACCCCTCAGCTTTTCCTCAAAGGCACAACCATTTTCCCCATAGGAACGCACATATGCACGCTTGTTCATCCCACAGTAGCGCATGCATGCAAAACTATCGATGATACAGGGGTGCACGCATGTGCCCCTGTCACACACATAGATGTGCATCCTAGCATGCCTGTTCGCTACATAGTTGTGCACACATCTGCAACTATGAGGAACACAGCCACACATGTATGTGCAACTGTGATTTGAAAATGCATGCATCTGTTTTCCCCATTCGAGCGCCCCTTGTGCATGGTTGTCCCAATTATAGCTTCACACTCATGTGTGTGAATCATTCAATCACCTGCACATTTGGGGGGCCACCCTCACAAAATCCCCCTATATGGCCATCTATACAGCCTTGCCCAAAAAATAAATCCTAATTACTATGTAGGAGGATATGACCACTAACCTGGCACTCGTTGATCCTGAATCGACTGGCTCGATCTACATCAATCTACAAATCTCTTCTGAAACCTCTCATCCACTCACTAAGACAACAAGTACAAATGAGGTGGCATTGTCATCCCTACAACTATATATAGTCCCTTTGTCAAACTTCCAGGATCAATTACAGGAGATCCAGTCGTCCGTTTTCCGATCTGTCTTCAACCACAGGGGTTGCTTTGCCAATATTATCTTTTTAGAGATTTTGGTGTTTTTATGGATTGTGATGTCTGATCACTGACTTGTATGTGTGGATGCAG
>JZKD02S0173151.1:0-23042 GCA_000966675.3 Picea glauca | reverse complement strand
CTTTGATTATCTCTATCAAATCCAGTTATAATTCGTTTGAAAGAAATCATTTTGATCAAGGAAAATCGATCTTGTCTGCCCATTTGGCTAAAACAAATGATTAGATAATTATTACTAACCCTGTTACCAACTGATTGGTCTCATATTGATTTATTTTGTGGATAGTTATGTGCCAGTTTTGGTTTAATTCGCTTATGGCATAAATCGTTTGTTATATCAATGCAGTTATGATCTCGTTTAGAGTCGATCGTGTTTCCTTTTGATGAGGTAGCATAACAGTTGCATAGAATTTATTTTAATTATATCGATTTCAGTTGATATGAAACAATTTCATTACTATTCATTACGATTCTGTCCACCCAAATTTGTGGCAACAAACGAAACAGAGTACATCTATCTCTGTAATCAGTTGATTGAATTTGGTCCTGTTTGGTTTTGAATGGTATAACAATTTTAGTTTGAATGATTTGTTTTCAAATAGCTATTGGATGTGAGTTAAAATTTAATTCTTTAAAAGATTTGAGTTGATTCTAATGTTGATTTTGTGTCTTATTTAGACCAGCTACAGAATCGCAAGATTCTGTAGCTACTCTATAGAATTAGATTTTTATCATTTTATTAATAAAGGATCCTTCTAAGTTGTCCATTTTTTACCCTTTTCAGGTACATTCGAATTGCATTGGACATAAGGGACAGTCTAGGGGATATTTGTGTGTTTCAGTTTTATTTTACGTTCTTAGTTTAGTCAGACTTGGGATATCTTCCTAGATTTTTTGTAAACAGTTTGATAACTTCTACAGGGATGTTTTACCCTGTAGAAGGTCTTTAAATACTTATTCTTTTTTGTAATAAGGATCATCCTCACTTGTGGGAGAACTAGACTATGGATTTCTAATACAAACAAAGATAGGAATTGATGTTTTGCTACAGCTTTCGCTTTCATAATATCAATCTTTTGTTTCATGTTTATGCTTATCAATTTGCATTTGATTAGTGACTACTTTAGCTATCATAGTCTTTTGCATAATGATATGATTTAATTAATGTGATCCATGTCTGATTTCTTTCATTAATCTAAAATACAAAAATTACTTTGGTCAGTTAATGAATGACAGATTTCTCTTCTTCATCAATTGAACTATTATCTATAGATCTTTGCATACAGGTTTGTCTAACTGTGAAGATTTATAAATTATAAGATTGTTGTTATTTTTATGTTTTTTTTGTCCTGTGATCATACCTTAAGAGCACTGCAGCTTATCGTTTACGAGAAGCTCATGGATAATTTGGTGTGGGTTTCCTCCTTCCGATCAGCTAAGAAAATCATCATACGCAGGACAAACCTGGAGCGTTTCTCCAGGTCAGTTTGTGATTTATTTGGTATTTATTTGTTAGTATAATATTAGTAGTTTACTTAGATATATGTTTAGTTAGATGTGTGGTTAGAATTAGCATATTAGTGGTTTAGTTTAGTTAGTTTTTGTTTCATTTCTTGTTCATAAAAATTATAAAATCAACAAAAATATCTCTTTCTCTGTCTTAGGACAGAATGCAAACGAGATTTCTTCAGGTTTTATCTAAATCTGTAAATTGTAGATATTGTACATTTTGTGAATAAGATTTATTTATGTTAGTAGTTAGATAGTTAATTAATTAGAATTAGTATATTAGTAGTTAGTATATTGTATATATAGAATGGTTAATTTTGTTTTAGTTTGTTATTTTTGTTAGATTAGCTTAGTAGTTAGTTTTATTTGTTAGTTTTAGTTAGATTAGTTTATTAGTTCGATTATTAGTTAGTTTTTAGTTAGATTAGTTAGTTTAGAGTAGTTTTTCTGTTTTTGTTTTCTTAGGACCTTAGATCAGCTAACGGACCCGCTAAACCCGTCAGGGTGGTTCATTCCAAACGGCTTGGGTTATTAGACAACCCTGGACCGGTTCCACTCTTCCAGTTGACGGACGGTCGATTTCGCACGTCAACAGACAGGTGGCCTATCAGTTAGCTTTGCCTAGTAATTCTAAGATATATCCTATTTTTCATGTTTCATGCTTAAAGAAGGTGATTGGAACTAAGTGACAAATTCCAACCAACCTTCCTGAGTTAGCCGAAGAAGGATCCATTTGGCTACATCCACAAGAAATTTTGGACCAGCGCGAGCATCACCTGCATCAAAGAACCATCAAGGAAGTGTTATTCCAGTGGAAAGATACAAATCTAGCAGATTCCACTTGGGAACTAGCTACCATTCTGCAACAATTTCCACATCTCAAGCCTTGAGGACAAGGTTGTTTTTAAGGGGGCAGACATGTTAGGGTCCTAACCCGTACATAGGTAGAACAATACATTCGAATGTAATAAAGGTCAATATTAATAAGGCCTTTTAATAAAATAGAATAAGTCGAATGTAAGAAGACCTAATAGAATATTCCACTTCTAGAAGAATCTTCTTATAGATGCTTCTTTTGATAGACATATTTAGCATAAATAGGATTTGAGGGTATGAGAACCCTAGCTTCGATATTATTGTAATAGATATCTTCTCGACTGGAGGTTTCCCCCTTGAAGAGGCCCATGAACATTTCTCTCAGAATCAAAGTGTTATTTCTGTTGTTATTCATATATCGTTTCAGTGTTACTGTGGTGATTGTTCTGGTTATATTGTTGTTATTCTACCATTTCTAGCATTTTATTTCTATTTTGCATACTTTTTATATCTGGTATATTACATCCACTATTGCTTGCATACATACACTTTTTGCACCACTACAACCCATGGACGTATGTTAGTTTCACCATTACAACCCGCATATACTTGCAAAAGTTTCAAAAATTAAAAAGTTGCAAGGAATTTGTTGAGATTACGAGCTATTGGGTAGTTTCCCAACTAATCCACCGCCTATAGCCTGTCACCCAACTGAATAACCATCCTTTTTTCATATAAAAGGAGGTGTTGGGGTCTCATTCCTAAGCCAAGCATTAGAAAAGTGAAACTCTGTCCATTTCACATCCCCTCCTTGCCCCAAGAAATTGCATCCACCTTGACAGAATTGCATCAACATTCCCCATTTTTTTCCTTTTTCCTCCATCATAAGCCCATTCCATTTCCAAGAAGAAGGTTGAGATGAGAAACATACGCAGAGGTGCGGTTGGAGCTTGGTGAAGAGGATCCCGGACTAGGTTCATGGAGCAGTCGTCGACCTTGTTGTAAGTAAACATTGTGATATCAATAAAATAAATACTTTTCCTGTCCCAAAATATGATGTGTAAAATATTTGTATTTTATTTATGATTTATTATAACATATAACCCATGATTTATAAATGATATGCATGTTTGTAGTTTCTTTTTTATCTATTTGTGAATACAGGTCAACCTTGGGAGGAGGCTTTTAGTCAGCGAAGCTATCAAGCATGAGAGGATCGACACCGGATGTGGAGTAAAAGGTAAAGTTACCTGATCTTTTCACTTTGTCTTTCATATATGAATTTGGGGCATATTCAGGGTAGTTAGAAAGGTAGGAGACTTTTACACAGTCAGATATACCGACATGTTGAACCCTAGTGTAGTCCATAGGGGGGTTTTCCCACTATAGTAGAACTGGTGACCATACTGGCGAAGCCTCTAGGGTTTTAAGGGATTTTTTGGGTGTTTGATTGGTTTTTACCTTTTGAGTTTCTTTCTTGAGTCTATTGAGTCTTTAATGGATTCTGGTCACCTATTGATGTCATACCAGTTCTCTCTGCCCTATCAGTATGTCTTTTTTACTTTTTTTTCCAGAAGTACAGAGGTTTATGCGGCCTGTTGTGGGTCAGCATGCGTACATACGTGCCCTAATTTTAGAAAACCCATGTACATACGCATACTTCTTAAGCATTAGTAGCGTGCTTGTGTCAATAAATATTTTCTTTAATAAGAGGCATTCAACCTCTTCCCTAATTGAAGTTTCACTTCTCAAGGTTTCTTGATTAAGTACAATTTTTGTACTTTTACAGTCAAAGCCTGGGCTTGATGTCAGTTTGGTTATATTTTCAAATATTTCTTGTGTTTAGTTTGAAAGGGTTTTAGGCAAGTCTTTGATTTTTGTTTATTAGCCTGTTAGGTGTCTTTAGTGACTCCCTGTGATCGGCAGTGGGCTCGAGGTCATTTTTCGGTCTTGTCTTGTCTTTCACTTTTTCCCCTTTCGTTTTCTTTAAAGGAAAAGAAAAATGATTTATTTCAAGTTTCTTGTTTGAAGCATAAAAAAAAAGAATAGAAAAATATTTCATTTCTTTGTTTGGTTAAGTAGTTGGGTTAGTTACTTTGCTTGTTAGGAAAAAGAGTTCTTTTCTTAAGTTCTTTATTGATTACTTAGAACATTAAGTAGCTCATAGTAGAGCGAAATTTTGTTTTATGTTTTCCTTTAAAAGATCTTAGAAGAAGTTAGTTACGAAAAGTTGGTTAAAGTGTTAGTTGCAAATCTTTATTGTTAACTAGAAGTAATTTTTCTTTCAGTTTCGTTTACTTCTCTTTTTCGTCTCTTAAAACACACAACTAGTTTCATTGTCATTTCCTTGACTTAAAACAAGCCATTTAAAATTAACGCTGAAATTAAAATTTACTAGACTCTATGTTTGTAGGGTCAATCAACTAGTCTAGGCTAGGGCATTGAATTAGGTTGGAGAGGAAACTCTTCAAGGCTTATAAACAAACATTGGAGTCCGAACTAGGGAGTGTAAAAATTCTAGTAAATGTGAAAGTTATCCGAGACCCCCTCTAACATAGGGGATAAACACAAGGTTGCATGCGGAAAAGTAGCAGAGATAACCCCTCCAAAGTCAGACCAAGTGTAGTGGGGAACGCATATTGAGGACTTGTCATGGGATATTGTTGGTTTCATTTTCCTATGGAGCTTCGTGGACCCTGAATCCATTCAGGATCCTCAGTTGTCTTTCAGACCACTTTCTTCTGATATCCTCGGTAGGTTTTGGGCTTTGTTACCCTGCTCATTGCAGTCCACCCGACTATCGACTGTACCCACCTTGTGACTATTCGCGAGCTGGCAACCTAGTTTCCTTTTGTTAGGGACCTAACCCCTCACATAGGTAGAATAATATATTCAGATGTAATAAAGGTCAATATTAATAAGGCCTAGAAATAACGAAGAATAAGTCGAATGTAAGAAGACCTAATAGAATATTCTTCTTCTAGAAGGATATTCCTCTAGATGGTTCTTTTGATAGACATATTTAGTATAAATAGGAGTCGAGGGTATGAGAACTGTTGTCTTGAATATTATTGTAATAGAGCTCTACTCAATTGGAGGTTGCCCCCTTGAAGAGGCAAGTGAACATTGCTCTCAGAATCAAAGTGCTCTTTCTGGTGTTATTCTGATATGTTTTCCGTATTATTGTGGTGTTGTTCTGGTTATATTGTTGTTTATATGCCATTTCTAGCATTTTATTTTTTTTATGCATACTTTTTATATCTGGAATATTACACCTTTATTTTAGGGACTTACACAGGTGACTGTAGGAGCATACTTTGGTACCTAGGGTAGACGTCGGGCCATGCTTTGTAGAGTATACCCAGAGGGTGCTTCCATGTTCAACTTGCACTTGCACTGATAAGTTTCTCTAGTGTTGGTTGGCATAACTGTTCTTCCAACTAGATAGTGTTTTTCTTGCTTTATCTTATAGTAACTTTTCTAGTGTGTGCTTGGTTTTCAATATTAGTAAAATCCTTACTATGTCATTGATATTCTAACAAAGTGGAAGATCAAGAGCTTCGTTAGTCGTTACATTGGAGCCACCAACGCCACTGTTATGGTGAAGACTTGACCAGCAAGGGTCATTTGAGGAAAATAGGCCGCAGGAAACTATGCCCGATCCATCTCCGAGAGGAGAGCATCCGAATTCAGAGGAAACAAATATTTTTGACCTTGGAGTGGAATATATCGATCTGTTTAACCCTCTGATCACTGACTTGTCGATGCCACTTTTGATACAGGTTTTCCCTCCAAGGGTAACACATCACGAGCATCAGATAGTTTTGCAAGCAGCTATGGAACCAAATACTGCTACTTCAGCAGGGATCCCTCACACTCCCTCAACAATTTCCACCACAAGGGGTGTTCCACCTCCTAACTCACGTTCGTCGGTCTGGACCATGATGGTATCAACCACCTCTACTTCAGGAAGTGGTTTGATTCTGTCTATGGTGGTGATCATTGCTCCATTCACATAGAGTGCGACGAGATCTTTGTTTTCATACGAGATGCCCAACTTTGATACAAACTCCATCCTCACCTACTCCACCCTACAGACCATGGTTCTAGGGGAAGGAAGCTCAAACGCTCCTTTGCAAGGGTCCATGGGGAAAACCTCAGCCCCCTATAATTATTTTCCTTACGGTAGGGGTCATATACCTCCTTCGTCCCCCTCACTTGATGGTGCTCCCCAGCAACCCATTGGGTTGAACATGAACTACATATTGTTTGGAGCAGGCAGTCTAGGACCTTCTTCCTACACCACGTCGATGGATTCTATTTCATTCTCTTTGTTTGGCGTGTTTGGTAATAACTCTTTCTCGTCGATTTCCATCTCGGCTCGGGGTAACCCTGGTTTTGGACAACAAAATCTTGTGCAGGGTACTATTCCTACACATGGGGAAAACACAGGAGTCTTCTCCTCACAAGGAATCTAAAATCTGTGGTAGGGATCAGTTCCCTCGTCAGGGATGTTGACTGGGGAAAACCCCTTCCATGGTCAATGTAACCCTGTTCAAGGCTCAGTACATATGCTCGTCGGATCAGCAGGGGGCAACCCTTTCCAGAATCTTTGGAACACGACGCAGGGAGCAATCCCCGCCCAACTCTCAACATCCAATTACGAGAGTCAGTCGATGATGTTGCAACAAACATAGTATCTGTATGCTGGCCAAGGCCATGGTATTTACCATATCCCTAGTCAAAAACCTAAATTTTACTAGAAACCTGGTGCCATTCAAACTCCAGGCTCCTTTCTTACTATACATAGTCAACATCCCAAACTACCATTTATGGCAACGTTACATTTTCCAGACTTGTCAAGTTTGTTAAACGACCCAATTTGTCATGATCCACGTTGGCCTCCCATGTCGATGAAGTTTCCCTCAGACATTCCAAAGTTCGAAGGTAAGCCTAACGAAGATCCAGGTGATCACGTGACCACTTTTCACCTATGGTGATCGTCGAAATCGTTGCAAGAAGACTCTGTATAGTTGCGTCTGTTTCAACCCACTCTTATCTGGGATGTCACAAAATGGTACATTGAGCTCAACCACTCTTGATACTATTGCTTTAGCGATTTGGCAACATTTTTCGTAAACCATTTCCAACTACCTGTGAGATACAATGTCGACACCGAATTGCTGGCCAAATTTGAGAAATCAAAGGTCGATCATATCTCGGATCACATTCGAGAATGGAAGCATTGCAAGAGTTTGATAAAAGTACCGGTACCACTAGCTTTCCTGCTGGAGTGGTTCCTTAAGTCTTTGGTGCCTCATTTATCCAAGGACATTGCAATGTCAGGAGTGTTTTCTGAGGAAGAGGTGATAATGAGAGCTCAACATCTTGAATTGATATACTCTCGGTATAGTTTACTCTATGAGTTTTTTCCAGATGCGCCATGGTCCATCCTAGACAAGGACAAACACAAGTCTGGACCACATGTCGATGGTATAGTTGGTTTAGCACAAGAAAATCCCACTAATCATCTATCAAATCAATTACAACAATTTTCGATACATAAGACAACGACCAGCCAAATTTTGGTTTCTCCCCCTACTCAAACGTCAAATGTATAGAGTGTGCAGTCGAGAAACCCAAAGGCCAACCAAAAGCCTGAAGGGAAAAATAAAATGAAACAAGAAGGGTAAGGGGGATAAGAATCCTAGCAACTATGTTGGTGGGGGAAACATAGAGAAGAGAAAGTTGAAGTATCTGTGTAACCTTTGCACGGAAGACCATCCAACTCACCTATGTCCTCAGCTTGCTAAGGCACATAATTTATTGGTGCAGCAGCAGCCTGTTGTGTTAACGAACCCATTTCCACATGGGAAAAATATGACTCAAGCCTCTTCGAGCATGGATGGGGGAAGTCAGGGACCCCCTCCATCTTCTAGTAATCCCTCGGCCGTGAACGTTTATACGATGAAAGGTGAAGCTTACATAGAAACTAGGGTAAATGACTACGGAATGTCAGAATTTGTTGAAAAGGTTAAGGAAGCCATAAACCCATATGTTCCTCTCTAGATCGAGAAGATGATGGGAGAAATAATGACACGTATCTCAAAAGGGGCATTCAAGAAAGCTTCGCATAATCCAAATGCGAGGGTCGCCCAGAATTACTCTGTGGTGGATAACCCTTGCGCGATGTCTGCTTTGGAGGTCCTCTAGAGCTACCCTTCACAAAGAAAGGCTATGTTAGCTTCCTTTTCCTCTACCAAGACTTGTAATCTGGGAACGATCATGCTTGATATGACCAACTTGAAACCTCGTCTCCCTTACCACGTTGTGTTTTAGATAGTAGTGGCTCACTCCACGAAATATTTTACTCAGAATATTTTTTGCACAATGGTTGATGAGGGTGCCTCAACTTGTGTGATGTCGTTGGCATGTTGGAAGGCCATTGGATGACCTGTTTTGTCTCTGTCACCTACTCTTCTTACTTCTTTCGATGGTCATTCTTTCATAACACATGGAATCATCCCTTCTTTCCCCATGCAGTTAGGAGGAAAGACCGTGTGCGTCGAAGTTGAAGTGGTCGATGCACCTCTCGAATACAACCTATTGTTAGGAAGGAGTTGTACATATGCAATGCATGTAGTGGTTGCCATAGTTTTTTGGGTCTGGTTGTTTCCACACGAGGGTCGAATCGTAACCATTGATCAGTTGTCCTTCTCCAGGCCTGACCCTTCATTGGGGGCATCCACGGTCTCAATGATTGATAACTCTCAGCCTGGTGTCATCAATCTGGGGGTTGGTTTGTGCCCACATTTTATGGGTACTTTCAATTACCTACCTCCTTCTCATGATGTCAATATGATATTGGCTATCCCCAACCAGCCTAAGGTGAAATATTTCAAGTGTTGTATTTCCACATGACATACTTTAGTGATTCGTGGACTCTTCCTTCCCCATCGGATTTGATGGAAGGGGTAGGTCATCCTATCATGGCCATGTCCTTTTCCATGGCATAAGGTGTGTATAGTATTGTCCATCAATATTCAGTCGACCCCGATCTGACTCTCGCACAGAAGTTAGATCCAGTTCTCGAGCCTATCTGGGCTCAAGGTTCCCTCACCACTACTGATTATTTAGACTTAGTCTTTCCCTTTTATGAGGCAATTATAGAGGTATTGACTGGTCCAGATAGACCCTGGGATGATCTCCATCATAGATCTTATTTCCTCCTAGAATTAAGAAGAATAGAGGCAGGTGAATTCACGTTGACTATGACTAGAGATAGGTATTTTCCTATTAATCCTCTGGCTATGCACGTAGTTTATGCCGAGGGTAATATGGAAACTATCACTGAAACGATACCTATTGACATCTCCAAAACCCTTGGTGTCATGGAGAATGTCTTCGTCAGAGCGGATTTCTCCCTCAAGGAGATTCAGATCTATACATATTTATTTAAGGAATTTCGCGACGTGTTTTCCTAGTCTTATGAGGAAATGCCAGGGATTGATCCAAGAATTGTCGACATGAGATAACGACTTATTATGATGCCAATACGGTCCGACGGAAGATTCATCTGGTTAATCCTCGAAAAACAACAACTATTAATGCTGAAGTAGAGAAACTGCTCAAAGCCAGTTTCATCTACCCCGTTCAATTGACTCAATGGGTATCAAATCTCGTTCTGGTCAACAAAAAGAAGGGAACGATCCGCGTGTGTATGGACTTCCATGATTTGAACAAGGCCTATCCAAAGGATAATTTCCCCACCCCATTCATTGATCATATTATCAATGAATGTGCAGGCTATGAGGTCTTTTCTTTCATGGATGGTTTTTCAGGATACAACCAGATATAGATCAAACCTGAAGACCAGCATAAAACCTCTTTTATCTGTCCGTGGGGCACATTTTCTTATCATAAGATTCCTTTTGGCCTAAATAATGTTGGAGCCACTTTTCAGCGAGCCATATCTTTTTTATTACACGATCTTAGACATATAGTCGAGGCTTATCTATATGATTTAGCATCACGATATTGTAAGAGAGTTGATCATCCCATGCACCTCTGACTAATCTTTGAGAAATGTCGCTACTATCAGATTCGCTTGAATCCAAACAAATGTAGTTTATGTGTGACGTCGTGTTGTCTTCTAGGTTTCATAGTTTTTACAACAGGGACCATGGTTGATCCTCTCAAGGTTGAGGCAATAGTTCAGTTGCCTACCTCGTGCAAATTCCCTCAGCTTCAAATCTTACAGGGTAAAGAGAAATTTCTTCGGCGATTTATCGCAAACTATGCCGAGATCACTAAAGGGTTAATGCATTTACAGAAGAAGGGATTCCCTTTTTGTTGGGACAAAGTTGCTCAATGCTCTTTTGAAGCGTTGAAATGTGCCCTCACATCTTCCACTCTGCTCCAAACTCCCAATTATAATAAATATTTCTTATTGTACTTAGTCATTGCAGAGTCGACCATCGGTATGGTCTTGGTTCAAGAAGACGATATGCTTGAAGAGCATGTGATTTATTACCTGATTTGAGGCCTGGTTGGACCAAAAATCAACTACTCCCATGTTGAGAAACTGGCGTTGGAAGTAGTGAATGTTGTCCAACGATTTCGTCATTATATTCTACTTCGTAAGACCACTGCCGTTTCCATTGTGAATCTGTTTCAATATGTGTTGACATGACACATCATTGGCGGAGAGATTAGTATATGGATTGTTATCCTCCAGGAATTTGACTTGGATTTTGTTTCCAAAAAATCCAAAAATTCACTGGTCTTTACGGAACTTATCTCGGAACTTTCGGTCGAATCAAGTGATGTTACGTCTGAAGAATCATCGATTAAAGGAGATATTTTTTTGATTTCATCTTCAGACCCCTAGTATGGAGATATACTAGTCTATCTCTAGACCTTGAAGTGCCCCACCTCTACTTCTCACAATGAACGTCGATGTATATGCCATTAGGCACAAAATTATCTTATCCTCGATGACAATTTGTATCGTCGAGGTGTAGATTGCATTCTTCGTCGGTGCCTCATTCATGAAGAAGTTGAACTCATTCTTAACGACTTCCACACTAGAGTATGTGGTGGTCATTTTTCTGGGTTGGAAACAACCCAAAATATTCTACGAGCCGGTTACTTTTGGCCGACGTTAATCAAGGATTGCGTTGAATCAATCAAGAAGTGTCGCCCATGTTAGATCTTCTCTCGAAAGATGAGGGCAGATCCTACTCCCATGTTTCTTGTAATTATAGTTGGTCCCTTCACCAAGTGGGGGATTGATTTTACTACATGCCACCTCACTTCAGCTAGGGGGCATTGTTATATGATCGTAGTAGTAGACTACTTCACAAAGTGGGTCGAAGCTATGCCGACATTTAATTATGATGGAGAGACAATAACTCTCTTTCTTTTTAACCAGATAATAACAAATTTCACCATCCCAAAGGAGATTTTCACTGACCATGGAAGGCAATTTCAGAATAAAATTATGTCTGAGTTAACATCAAATCTTGGGTTGAGACAAGATCATTCATCACCCTACTACCCACAAGTGAATGGTCAGGTGGAGGCTGTGAATAAGTCCCTCAAGACTATTCTACAGCGAATGATCAATTTGGCCAAGTCAAATTATCATTTGATGTTGTACTTGGCATTATGGGCCTATCGAACGTTTGTAAATACTGCCACCAGTTTCTCACCTTTTCAACTCGTTTACGGGATGGAAGCAGTCTTGCCTATAGAGTGTTAGATCCCATCTCTAAAGTTGGTAGTACAGTTATTTCCAGACACTTCATCGCTTGAATAACGCTTATTATATCTCAAGAAACTCGATGAGCAATGTCATCATGCAGCCTTGTCCAATGAGGCTCAGAAGCAATGAGTCAAATGTCAGTACAATCAGTCTGTTTGTCCTCATATTTTCTTTGAATGTGACCTTGTTCTGGTCTACGACCAAGATAAAGATCCCCTAGGGTTAGTCAAGTTCAAACCTATGTGGTTCAGACCTTTCATCGTGAAGGAGGTACTAAAGAAGGGCACTTATCATCTAGTTGACTTTGAGGGAAATGGTTTGGCGGAGCCTAGAAATGGGCTCTACCTCAAGAAGTATTACTCGTAGGTGGGTCACCTTGGGTGACTTCTTGTACATATGTATAGTTCTTATACAGTCAGTTTTTTGTCTTTTTTGTTTTATGGATGTGTCATTATTTATGTCATCTTTTTCACTGTGGCATATGTCAAGTGAATCAGAGGTGTTCGTTGGGTTCGTGGAAAGCGTTAGCCGACACACTTGGATTCTTGCTTCCGCAGCTTGGGTGATTTTCACGCCCCAAGGCTAGTTGATATCTTCTAGAGGTATCTGTTTAGGTGAATCCACAAACAATGTCTTTGACCACAACGCAGTGATAGAGTTTCTTCGTGACACTTTTTTGCATGGTATCTCTCACCTCTGGGTATACTTATATGCTCAACTAGTTGTGTCCCAGTTAAATGGGGTTTACCACGTTTATGATCCTACTTTACACCGACAATTCCTTAGGGTGCGTCTCTTTTAACGTTTCTTTGATTACATTACGTATATCCATGTTCCTAGGAGATTAAATCAAATAACAAATACTCTATCTAATCAAGTATTAGATTGGCATATTTCACACACATAAAAAGAAGAACACACATACACATGTACATACATTTGTAAAAATGTGGTCCATAAAGAATAAATATGTACATACATATACGTATATAAAAATGTCAAAGTACATCGGTGGGTGAGAACACCTAAAAAATATATGTCCGGTATACATCATGGGGATTATGCCCTAAAAAATATACAAAGAGTTCCCTCATAACATAAGTGGTCCATCCTAGCTAAGCATGGGGCATGTTGGCCCTACCATAATGAACGGCGAAGTTTTCAAAATGTCGGAAGAGTTTGTTGAAGGAAAATCTCCTTGCGGACAGGTAGATCTCCTCAAAGAGATAGACTCTTAACTCTAAGACAGAAAGTACTTATCATGGTCACTGACTTTCTTTTATATCTAGGTGGACCAGTGTGTGAGGAGGAAGGAGAAAAGAGGTACCTTTTACCGATGTTTGTCCCTGCACGCTCCAAGTTGAGCTCCAATATTTCGCTCCTCGATAAGCCCTGTAGACAAACAAAGTACGACCACTTCCTACTCTATCAAGATTAGTCTGAAATAGGTATATCTACTAAAGAGACAAATTCATGTGAGATTCAACATGAATTAGAAAGAAATAGGCCAAGCAAATTATATTAATGAGGACAAAACATTGCTTACAGTCGTGGATGGAATGTGACAGTTCTGCCAAGTCCTCCTTGTCTACCCCTTGCTCAAAAGATCCATGATCTGAATGATGATAGCTTCACTAACTACCCTCTATGAGATCATAGGTCTCTTTCTTCGAAAATATCTTGGTTCCAGCACCACTTATAAGATCATAAGTTTGGTGTGATTCTCCTTTTTCAGTCCTCCCTTTCACCATGAGAAAGCTTTCTTATATAGCCTTGTAGAGGATTTAACCACTTGAGATGTCCTTGGGGAAGTTGAGGATTTTTCTCCTTTTAGTTGAGGATCTTCCCTAAGATCATGGCTTGATTGAGAATTTGAATCCAACTGCCTTCCAAGAATGAAAGGAATCTTCCCCCATTCATCTCAACAACTTAACTACTGCCCAGAATAGGTAGTGCTCCCTCAAAAGGGCCATCAGAGCTCTATAGCGCTCCCCAGTAGGCTTAAGGGGGCACCAAAACTCATAAAGACACCAACGCTCCCCCAGAAGGGCCAAAGAAGCTTTATAATGCTCCCAAACAGTGTAAGGGGGAGCACCAACACTCCCAGAAGAGGTATAGGGGAGCGCTCTCCTTCAAAAACTTAGTTTTTTGAGTGTTTTCAGATGGCAAAAGGTTCATGATCCTGCTGACTCATTTCTCCTCTTCCAAATAAAATGTTTGAGGTATTTCAAGTTTCCTTCTCATGTCGTTATAGGCACGACATAGGCATCATGGAAATATGCTTTCTTTGACACTTGCGACACTTGTGAGAAAAATGTGACACTTGCGACCTTTGTAATGACGACACTTGCGACACTATCAAATTGAGTATTTTTTATGTGTAACAGAGTTGGACCTAGGTCAGTGCCCCCCCAACTACGTGAGGTTGCATCGATGGTAGGAGATCCTCAATCTCATCCATGGAAACTGCACGAGTGAGCGCGGTGAGGTTCCAGTCCACCCGTCTCAAAACTATCTCATCCTCTTCGACTGGAGGTCCCCCTGCTATTGCTAGTGGTCTGGAGGTTGTTGTTGGTACTGCCTCTAGTTGAGGACAGTTCCTGGTCCTCGAGAAGTCTATCGGACACATAGGTCCAACATATGTACATAACAGATACATAGTTGTCAGATAGTCTAGTACACATAAAAATGATATATATATAAACAAACTAAAAATTAAATAAATTTAAAAAAAAAAATACCTATCTCTCCTCGCTTCCCTCCGAGAGGTACGTCCATGTCCAGGTCCCAAGAAAAGTTGATTCCGTCATAGGGGTAGTCCTCTATTTCTGGAATATTCCATGTCCACCAGTTAAAAAATGCATCATCAAAGGCCTCTATGGTCCTTCCCCCCCCTATCATGGTAGCAATGTTGCCCATCTACTCACTACTGAGAAGGAGGACACATGCCCCCACACTAGCTCTTGTGGACTAAGGATGGGTACCCTATCAAAGGAGAATGAGCACAAAACATTACCAAACCCGAATTTTTTGTTACTCCACCCTTAGCACTCTATGAGCTGCCTCTTCATGAGTCAAGCATGGTCGTACTCCAATCAAACACTCATGCATTTAAGAACTGCACCACACAATACATGTGCACCCAGGAGGCCTGATGTAAGGTCACAGATCCAGTGATCTGCCCAATAAGAAAAACTATCACCTTCAGTGATAGGTTGGTAATATTATGGATTAGCACCTGAGAACCTACTTTCTCAGTGTCATCCTCACAATGCATTCCGATCAGCTCGACGATGTTGTGGGGCCCAGGGGGGAATGAATGCAAGTTGATTGGTTCCCCTCTCCTCAAGAGGCCAGTCAGAAAGTAAATATCCTCAATCGTTAGAGTCAACGACTGCCCCTCAATCATAAATGCCTCAGCGTGAGGATGACAATAATCCACCAAGGCCTTTAGCGGCCTAGGTTGTTCCCTCATGAGTGGAAACCGAAAGAAATTCCATAACTCGCATTGTTCAATGCGACCATAGAAGTAGGTTCCTCATCGACCAATATATCAATATCCTCGTGCTCCCTCTCTCTCTAGTGGACATACATCCTGTCACATGACAAGTTCAAGGGGAGAGTTAGCTCTTGCATTTTCATTTTTTCTATGTTATTGAGGGTGTACGCGGTTTGTCTTGGACACAATCATGTATGCACATGGGCAGATTGTTTTATGCCCACGGGCATACGCAGGTTGTCCTTATATAGCCCGCATACATGTAGGGCCGCCATTTTTTAGGAGGGTGCGCCCCCAAAAAACTAAAAGAAACACATAAAAAAAAGTATGCAAATGCAAGAGGAGTTGGTTTGTACTTACTTGGTCCGAGCAGAAGTTTGTTTCATCCTCTAAATCTCCCAGAATCAACTCTTTCAACAAAGGGGTATTTTTAGCTTTTGGTTAATTCTCAATTATCAATGGTGAAAATGAGTTGTCAGCTTCTATTTATAGACTTTTTTGGCCCTTTTTGCCACTTTTTTGAACCCTTTTGTCATTTTTTTTGGATTGAAAATCATTTAATGTGGTTCTAAAGTTTCTCATTGGATGTTACAATACCCTTCACTTTTGGTTTTGAAAACTCTTTGGGAGATGGGTCACTTTTAAAGGTCCTTTGGTAAAATACGTTTTACCAAATTTTGCATTTAAGTTAGGATTCCACCTCCACTTTCTGCATCTCGTTGTCTTTTTCTCTTTACCATAGGATCGATCCCACCAAACTATGGTACATAACTATCATTGTTGCTTTAGAAGTGTCGTGGTGAGGTGGTAGATCCTACCTCTACATGGATTCCCTAGGTAGATCCTGGTTGCATTTTGGCGTCCATGATGTCGTTAATGACTTTAGGCTCAGGAGTCCTTTTAGTCCTATCATTATTACAAGATTGAGCCTCATACATCTAATGTGTCATCTCTCTTGGCCTCACCCTCAAGACTCCCAAAAATGAGTCTTCTTTAAGCCCTTTTCAGACTCTCTAAACATGAAAAGATTGTCGAGCAATCTTGTTGTCCTTCACGCTCGTCAAACTAAAACTTGAAGGCACGTATGTTCAGTGGTAGTTTACCTCTTTTTCAGTCTAGATGGTCAATTTTATGAACAAAGGTATACTCTAGGAGCTTCGGATATCTAGAAGAGTATTCTCAAGTATAAGTTTAACCCTTTTTCAGGCCTGAGGGACTGAATTTACGAAAAAGGAACCTCCAGAGAGTCCATAGTTAAGATCTTTTCAGACTCCCTAAAATTGAAAGTATCGTCGAGTGACCTTGTTCCTTCACACTCATTAATTGGTCTAGAAGAACATACTATATAGAATCCATAGTTAAGCTCTTTTCAAACTCCTTAAAATTGAAAATATTGTCGAGTGACCTTGTTCCTTCACACTCATTAAATTGGTCTAGAAGAACACACCATACAGAGTCCATAGTTAATCTCTTTTCAGACTCCTTAAAATTGAAAATATTGTCGAGTGACCTTGTTCCTTCACACTCGTTAAATTGGTCTAGAAGAACACACCATACAGAGTCCATAGTTAAGCTCTTTTCAGACTCCTTAAAATTGAGAATATTGTCAAGTGATCTTATCTTTGTCACACTCGTTAAAATGGCTCTGAATATATGTCTTTTCAATGCTAGTTTATCCATTTTTCAAACCGACTAGACTATTTTTGAAAAAGGTACCCCAGTGGAGTCTTATTTTACAATTTTTCAGACTCTCTAAACGTGAAAAAACCATCGATCTTACCTTCTCTGGGCTTGTAAAAAATACATTGAAGGGGGCATCATCGTATCCTGCTAATCGCATTTTCATAATTGCATCTTTGGCCTAATGTCGGCTCCATGTTTCTCTCAACTAAACCTTTGAAGCATGCCTTATATGCAACCCTTGTAGCACTTTGCCTCTGCGACCTGACACCTTGACCCATGGAGGAATTTTCCCTGAGTGCCCTTTTCCTGCACATGTCTCCTTGTTATGAGCATTAGTGTGTTCCTTGTGCTTGGAACTAGTATTCTTGCGACACTCGTTCCTCATTTGTAATGTAGTTTTATTCTTTTTCAATCTCTTTAAAAATATTGAAAAAGACAAAAAAATAAAAAATACCCAAAAAGACGACGAGAAATATATATTCTTTTTCGGTAACACAATGAGTTCCCCTTGGACAAAGCACATCCCTCTGTTTGTTTGTCAAGCATTGGTATTTAATATGAACTTAGGAAGTTTTTATCGCTACATAGAGTTGTGTCGTCCTCTGTTTGGTTATCCTTACAAACACATGGAGAATTTGTGTTTCCTCCTGCATCGTTAACTTATGTCAGTGTCATGCTGCATGAGTCTGATCATATTTCGTGCTATTCTCCAAGGAAGTTTTTACCCAGCCTGAGTCGGTCCTTCTTCATTTTGTCTCTTGACCTCATGTCTGGCCATCCCAAAAGCCTAATCAAGTCTCTGTTCGAAATCAATGAAGTTCTCTGCCTAATCATCGAGATCCTCTTGTCTGTTCCCGATGAGTCGTTGAAGACCTATGGGTAGTGAATTCGTACACTCACATTACACTCCTACCTGAGTTTTGAAGATCTTGAAGTTGTTGTTCGAGCTTTGAAGGCCTCATCTCCAACCATCAGTCGTCATTTTCTTCTTGAAGATGGATACTATACATTTATATCTTTGATTTTGATATGTAGATATATTGTGTATTGCTCACAACTACACTTTATATAATTATATGACATGGATCTGCAGTGTATTTTATTGGCATCCATGATTTATTTCATCCTGACCATGGGTATGCCCGCCTCAGAGAGACAATTTTTATTTTTGCAGATGGCACCTCCTGAACTCTGGTCCCGTGCTCACTTGCTTCATACATTGGTGAATATTTTGTAATGTATTTCAGCCATCAGATTCTCTTTTGACCTCACACATTAGGGGGCATCTGTTATAACCCTAATTTTATCCATAAATGCATACCTGGCACTTGGCCCTCTTACTTGTTATTTTTTCCAAGCCATCACTGAGAAACTCTTCTTAAAAACACTATTTTTAAATATGTATGTGCCCTGTGCCACTACTTCCCATGTACACATGTTTGTTGCACCACTACAACCTATGTACATACACTAGCTACACCATTAGAGCCCGCGTATACTTGCAAAAGTTGCAAGGAATTCGTTGAGATTACGAGCTATTGGGTAGTCTCCCAACTGATCCACCGCCTATAGCCTGTCACCCAACTGAATAACCATCCTTTTTTCATATAAAAGGAGGTGTTGGGGTCTCATTCCTAATCCAAGAATAATAACAGTGAAACTCTTCTCATTTCACATCCCTTCCTTGCCCCAAGAAATTGCAACGACCTTGAGAGAATTTCATCAGCATTCCCCATTTTTCCCTTTTTCCTCCATCATAAGCCCATTCCATTTCCAAGAATAAGGTTGAGAGAAGAAATATACGTAGAGGCATAGTTGGAGCTTGGTGAAGAGGAGCCCGAACCAGGTTTGTGGAGCAGTCGTCGACCTTGTTGTAAGTAAACATTGTGATATCAATAAAAGAAATACTTTTCTTGTCCCAAAATATGATGTGTCAAATATTTGTATTTGATTTATTCTTTATTCTAACATCTAACCCATGATTTATATATGAGATGCATGTTTGTAGTTTCCTATTTATCTATTTGTGAATGCAGGTCAGCCTTGGGAGGAGGTTTGCAGTCAGCGAAGCTATCAAGCACGAGAGGATCGACACCAGATGCAGAGTAAAAGGTAAAGTTACCTGATCTTTTCACTTTTTCTTTCATATATGAATTCGGGGCATATTCAGGGTAGTTAGAAAGGTAGGATACTTTTAGATGGTTAGGTCTACCTACATGTTGAACCCTAGTGTAGTCCATAGGGGGGTTTTCCCACTATAGCACTTAATGATGATTCCATTGGGTTAAGATTGTTTCAACGCACCCTCATTGGCGTCACTACGAAATGGTATATCGAGATACCTAGGGGGGCATATGGGAACTTTAGTCAGATGGTGTTGGTCTTCCTTACCCACTTTCAATTCTCAGTTCGTTACGATGATTCCTATAACTTTTGTCGACTTTACACCAGGACACGGCCACTCATATCTCAGATCATATCCAGGAGTGGCATAGATGGAAAAGGTTGATTAATACCTCCATACCCCTGGCCTTTCTTTTAGAATGTTTCCTTAAGTATTTGCAGCCTCCTATCTCGAAGGATGTTGCTACATCTGAGGTTACCACTGAGGAAGAAGTGATCTTCAAAGCCCAACAGTTAGATCTTATATATGATTAGTCTGGGATGTTATATCACATTCTTCCAAATGCACCGAGGTCAACTTATGACCCTATACAAAATCCTAGACCTCATGATGATGGCACTGTAGGCTCTGCCAATGTAAAGTTCGTAGACTCAGTGACAAGCCATTTGAAATAGTTGTTTCTAAACAAGTCTGCAAGAGGATCGGCTTCATCTGTGTCTTCCAACCCCACTCAGTCGGTAGATGTACATTCAGTGCAATCATCGACCGGCCCAAATGGTAACCAAAAACTAAGCGGGAATAAGAATAAGGGACATAATAATAATTGTAAGGGTGGGAAAAATAATAATAAACCCAAGGACAATGGTAATAATGAGAAGACGAATAATAATGTTGGAGAGGGCAAGAGAGAAAGGCGTAAGGGGAAATTTCCCTCTAAGATTTGTACAGACGACCACCTTACTCATTTATGCCCCAAACTTGTGGAATTTGTGAGGCTATTACCTCTACCTCTTGTCGTGCTGATGAATCCTCTCCCACATAACCAAAACATGGCCTCGAGCTCCTAAAAAGATGGAAATGAAGTTGGTGGGAGTCAAAACCTGTCGTTGCAAGATGGTGACCATTTGTGTATCAATATGGTCGATGCCAAAGTTCATGTAGCCACTCGATATCACGATTATAGTTCTTCACATGCTATACCTAGTCTAGAATCTCCTCCTCCTCCTCCGGAGATGACTTTACAGATCAAAAAACCAGAGCCACTACCTCATCTTCCGAAAGGATTACTCAAGTGTTATACCCACAATACAAATGATAGAGCCACCCAGAACTACTCTGTTTTTTAGGACCTGAGTCAAACCCCTTGTGCGATGTCAGCTTTGGAGGTACTCCAGATGTGTCCTTCACAGAGGAATGCCTTGCTACATGTGTTAGGAGATCTAGAACCCAATGGCTTGAAAGTTACCAAGTTTGATATCACAAATGTGAAGCCTCACTTTCCTTACCATGTGGCATTCCAAATCCACGTGGGGCACTCAAAGTATACCATTATACCTGTAGTTTTTTATGAAGGTGTTGCTACATCTGTGATGTCTCTGATATGGTGGAAAGCTCTCGGTTCTCCAAATCTTTCTAAATCATCGAACATGTTGACTACTTTTGAGGTTCATTCCTTCCGCCCTCATGGTATTCTTCCTGCCTTTCTGGTCTAGTTGGGTGGGAAGACAGTAGAGGTGGAGGTTGAGGTAGTTGATGTGCCTCTTGATTATAACTTGTTACTAGAACGCAATTGGACCTATGCTATGACTGACAACGTATCGTGCGTCTTCCCTACTCTTTGTTTTCCTCGTGATGGGAATATTGTGACGATCGACCAATCATCCTTTGCATATGATAATCCCAATGCATCTATTGGGCCTTCGATCCCCATGATCAACAATTCTCAACCGATAACTGAGAATATCATTTTCGGAATGTATTCTTCCCTTATGGGCACTTTTGGCTTCATGGCACCGATTCACCATGTTTACAACATGTCTAGTAGGCATGTTTCGACATAGAGGTCCACTCCTTCCACACTTCCTATTTTAGTGATCCTTTCACCCTACCTTCCTCAACTTCATCTGTTGAAGGTTAGTCACATGCTAGAATGGCCATGCCACTATCGGCAGCATATATTGTGTATCAAGATGTTCTTGACTCTTCTGTCGATCCCGATCTTGTTACCTTGCCGACGAATGAGGAGGATCTTGTTCTTAAGCCCGTATGGGCCACTTCGTTGTATTATTCACATGACTGCCTTGATGATAATTTTCCCTCAGATGAAGCCATCATCGAAGCCATGAATGGTTTTGACAAACCTTGGGATGATATGCATGATCACTCTTATTTTTCCCCAGAGCTTGAAAGAATTGAACAAGATGAATTTTGATATACTTTGAGTGAGATATTCGATCATGTAGTAGTTCCAATTGATATGCATGACATTTATGTCGAAGGAAATATGGAGGGTATTTCTCCTACCATCACAAATAATATCTCTCGTACCCCTGGCAAGATTGAAAACATACATATCAGTGCAGATTTTTCTCCAGAAGAAATCCTGATCTACACCGAACTCTTCAAGGAATTCCGAGATGTATTTTCTTGGTCATATGAAGAGATGCCAGGAATCGACCCTCATATTTTCTAGCATGATATTAGAACATATCTAGATGCTAAATTTTTTCAACAATGTCTTAGAGCTATCAATCCCTGAAGGCCCATGCTATTAAGGAAGAGGTAGAGAAATTACTTAATGTTGGCTTCATCTACCCGATTCCCTTGGTGAAATGGGTATCCAATCCTGTTCCTGTGAATAAGAAGCAAGGAACCATTTGTGTGTGGATGGAATTTCATGACCTGAACAAGGCATGTCCTAAAGACAACTTCCCAACACCTTTCATCGATCATATTCTCGACGAGTGTGTGGGAAGAAAAGTGTTTTCTTTTATGGATGGATTTTCAGGGTATAACCAAAATCAAATTAAACATGAGGATCAACACAAGATGGAATTTATTTGTCCTTGGGCTACTTTCGAATACTAGAAAATTACTTTCGGCCTTAAAAACACTGGATCAACCTTCCAACATGCTATAACTTTTGCATTCCATGATATTAATCATATAGTCTAAGCTTACTTTGATGATATTGTTGTTCACTCTCGTAAGAGAGTGGATCACTCCATGCACCTTTGACTTGTTTTTGAAAGATGTTGTTATTATAGAATCTAGTTGAACCTTCATAAGTGCATCTTTTACATTAGGTCTAATCATCTTTTGGGATTTCTAGTTTTTGAGACCAAGATCATGGTAGATCCGTTAAAGGTTGAGACAATACTTCGATTGCCTCCCATGCTCTCTATTCGACAACTTCAAGGTTTACAGGGGAAAGCTAACTTTCTACGTTGGTTTATAGTAAATTATATCAATATCACTAAGGGTTTCATGCATCTTTTGAATAAGGACACCCCTTTTATCTGGGATGAGAAAGCCCATAAATATTTTGATGATTTGAAGAAGGCCTTGGTATCGGCGCCTCTGTTGAAGTCTCCTGACTACAGTAGGGATTATTTTCTTTATATCGACGTGTCTGAGGAGATGATTGGTATGGTTTTGGTTCAGGAGGATGATGAGCTCCATGATCACGTCATCTACTATATTAGTCGAAACTTAGTCAGTCTTGAGCTTAATTACTCTCATGTTGAAAATATAGCTTTGGTTGTC
>JZKD02S0173140.1:0-23042 GCA_000966675.3 Picea glauca | reverse complement strand
CCATGTCATTAGTTTCCTTGGGTGGATGTGGGTACCATGTGACATTCATTAATGACCACTCTAGGAAGACTTGGATCTATTTCCTGAAGACTAAGAGTGAGATATTCGAGAGGTTCCAAGAGTTTAAGGATCTTGTGGAGAAACAGAAAGGGATAAAGATCAAGGTCTTGAGGTTAAACAATGGGGGTGAGTATACCTAAAAAATGTTTAGAGAATTTTGCATCTAGGAGGGTATGAGGAGACAATTGATCATTCCTTATGACCCCCAATAGAATGGGGTTGCTAAGAGGAAGAACATGACTATTATTGGTGGATACCATGAGATATCATCAATTAGTTGGTTCATTGATGTAGCTAGTCAACACTAGACCAGATATTTGTTTTGTTGTGAACACTCTCAGTCAGTATATGGTGGATCCTAGGAGAGTGCATTGGATAGAAACAAAACATGTTTTGAGGTACATAGCAGGGTTATTGGAGTATTGTTTGGACTACATTAGAGCTGATGGCATCAAGTTGATTGGATATATAGACTCAGATTGGGTAGGATGTGTAGTTGATAGGAAAAGAACTTTGGGGTGTTGTTTTGGGTTGGGATAAGCAGTTGTTTCCTGGTTTAGTCGAAAACAAAAGTCAATGGCACTGAGATATTCTAAGACATAGTATATGGAAGCTAGTCAGGCCAGTTGTGAGGCTATTTTACTTCACATATTATTGATTGGTCTATTTGGTTGTGAGTTGAGGCCCAAAATTATTCACTATGATAATGAGATTTGTATCAAACTCTTTGAGAATCCAGTGTTTCATGACATGTCAAAGCACATAGAGATCAGATACCACTTCATCCATGATTGGGTTCAAAGAGGAGAAGTTCAAATTGAGTACATATATATTGATGAGCATATTGTAGAAATTCTCATGGATTCTTTGCCAAAGGGAAATCATGTCTACTTCAGAGACAAGATGGGAGTGGTGAAGAACAATTTCCTTATTAAGAGGGAGTGTTAAGTTTTGGTACCTTGGGAAGTGGTCCCCTATTGAAGTTCCTAACACTAAAGGGGGGAGAGTACCCCTCCCTCACTTAACTTTATGTTATAATGTCAAAGTGACTTTATGAGCTCATTATTCATAAAGTGACTTAGGGAACTTAAGTAAAGGGGGAGATATAATATATACCCTTGATATTGGATGGATAAGATCTAATCCTAGCCTTTGGTTATCCTAATGAGAAGGTTAAATAAAAACCGAGAGCATGAGGAAGGTGCATTGTTCACTTTGAGTTTGAGTGAAGGACAAGAGGAAAATTGTTGGCGCTCAGGGGGAATACTTGGGGTTAATCAGTCAAATACCAAGAAAACGCTTAGACACCAACCCTTTTGGAATCACCTGAAAATAAAATGGTGTCTCACCTGAGGCATCTAGAGGGGCTACAAGAACCAAGGTTTTGTAGTGCTAAGAGGAAGAGAGGCATCATTTAGACCCTTTACTTATAGGCTTAGTTCTCATAGTTAACAATTGATTTGTTATAAAACATAATCTATTCATAACATTGAAATATCATATATGATCCATTCATTCAACATAAACTAGAAAGAAACATAAATTTCAACATGCCATAACACACAAATTTACATGGTTCACCCAACTTGGGCTACATACACAGTGACTGGATTCTTATATTATTCATAAGTATTTTTGTTACAATTTCACACTGCACTACAAAATATGAAACAATGATATAATCCCAAACCTTCCTAGTTGTTATGTTGAAATCAGAGTTCACTCCTTATCCATGCTACAAATTTCTTCCTTTGCTCGACTCCCTTACCCAAAAAATCATTTGCAACTTACATGCACTATCACATTCTCACTCATGCATGCCTCTCCTTGTCAAATTATTCTCTATTTCCTTTCTTACATATTTATACGTACCAATAGGGCTAGGCCCATTACAAAAGTGAAAAAAGTGTCCCCCAAAACCCATTAAAAAAGTGGACAAAATGTCCCCAAACCCTATGGTTTATAACCGTTTTCTGCCTCCTATGCACTACTCCATCACACATCCTTTTGTCACACTCTTTGAATCCTTGAAGTCTTCTTCTGTCGCACACTCTGTTCCATCTTCTAACTACCTTTTATTATTTGATCTCCTTTTGGTGTAGATCCCAAAACTTATCCCAAATGCCTCTTCAACAGGCCCCCAACACTCACCTATGGCTCATCTCGAGCCACTCGGACCTACTCCTAGTGGGTTGAAGGTCTCCCTAACTATTGTGGGTAAACTACTACCAAATTTCACCTGCAATGTGCACGCTTCTTGCTGATGTAGGAGCATCACCTTCATCATTTAATGAGGCAAGGTGGTAGACAACTCAACATCCAATGCAACACACTTAACTGGTTTGGATTCCAAGGAGTGCACGTCACTTTAAATTTTGGAAGCATTGTAATTAAATATCCCATGAGAGCTAGAGCTAGATCCACTATATGTGCTCCAGGGGATTGCATTTGATTTTAATGCATGTAGTATCGTACACATTTTGAGTGTCGACTCATATCTAAAGTGTAATTATTAATTTAAATTAATAATCCTACTAGTAGGATGCTTTTAATTGTGATATGAAAGCACTAGAATAGTCTGGAGGGAAGGCTCGACAAGCCCCCTCATGTATAAACCAATGTAATATATGCCCAAAAGAGGTTATTCAAAATTGTTGAAAGAAGAAGATGAAAGATGTTGAGAGCTGTTGAACTCCTTGTAAATATTTGCTGAAGGAATATAAAAGAAGAGAATTGCCTTCATATTTATGAGCATGCTTGTCATTTAGTAACTCGGTAAATGTTGTGTTATTTGTCTTTGTGTTTTATGTGTGTGTGCATATAAATGACTTGCTGAATGAATCCTTCATGTTTATTTAAGTTTCAATTGTTTCTCTTCTGAAATATCGATGCAAGGAGTGCACACTGCCCACACAAGGAGTGCAGAGGCTGAACTGTTACAGGTTCAAATAGCTCTAAAGAGATTGCATAAGTTTATGCAGAGTGAGCGCAAGGACTGAGCTTATACTCATTGAAGTATAAACTCTCAGAGGGGAGGTTAGTGCCAAACGTGCACATAGTCAACACTTTTTTAAGTGTTGAGGAATCTCAATAGGAGAGATATCGAAAGAGTGCACAAATCCTATGCAAGGAGTGAATAAGGTGAGAATAGTATAAATGATAGACTCTAAGAAAAGTGCAAAGTGTGTGTAAAGGTTCGAGTCTTTTCAAGAGAAAATATCAGGAGGGAAGCACAATGTGTGCACCATAATCTAAGTCCTTCAAGCGAAAGAAGCTTAAGGAAGAGAAATCTCTTTGTTCCAAGGTGGACGAACGAGATCTGTTTGGGGGAAGTTAGAACCCTGCACAAACGTTGGATCTAGGTAAGATAAACCTTAAGTTCTTCAGACTTTGTTTCTCCGACAAGTTTTAGGTGTGTTTTGTGGAGGAGGAAAAATCTTTGAAGTTCCAGAGCCTGGAGTAAATCTAGACCATCGGTTGTCAGGGACATGTGCCCACAACTTATCCTATATTCGGGAGTTTGGCTATCTGGAGGGTCACGGGTGAAAAGTGTTTAGGCGTGATAAGGCCCAAAGTATTGAAGCCCTAAGTCAATCTAGGTCGTTTATTATCAGGGACATGTGGACCATTAATCTCTTCCCTCCATCACTTCGATGTTAGGAGATTCAAGAGTCTAGTGGTTTTTAGGAGCTAGAGGTACCGAAGCCCAGAGTTCAGAGTGGATAACAATCGTTGGGTGTTGGGAAGTGTGGATAATTGATCCATGAGCCCTCCAAGAATTCGCCAGTTTGGTGTTCAGAGAATTCAAAGAATATTTTTGGTAGAAATCTTGAAGCTTGAAGCTCCGGAGTGTTGAAATTGTCGCTTTCAAAATTTTAAGCCCTAGGTTTTGGATCAAAGTCATGTGAAGACTCCACTTGAGTAAAAATACCCTTGTGAATCCAAATTTTCATGCAGTTAAAGGAGAAAATGCATCTGGTAAATAATTCTAAGGGTTTAGTGGGAACCTGAGAGCCACTTCATCTCCTGTGTAAATCGATCCTAGACCAGGAGGTCGCGCGAGCCTGCGTAGGAGGGGAGGGGGTTTTCATCAAGTGGTATCAGAGCATGAATAAGGTCTATGGGAATAAATACTTAGATTCATGATGCCAAGGAGACATAGGGACATACCTGTGGTCAACACATCCATGGAAGAATAAATGAGACAACTTTGTGCAAGGTTGGACACCATGGAAACAAAAAAGAGGAGAGCACCAGAGGTTGGTGATGTTAGCGAAGCTAAAAGTGAATATATAGAAGCAGGAGAAGAAGTTGTAGGAGAACAAGCAACATAAGATCAATTGTTGAGAGTTGTTGTCAAGATGGGAACCCAAGCAAAGATGGAAGTCCTGATGTATGAAAGTAATTTGAATGTAGAATAATTTCTTGAATGGATAAGTTTTTTAGACAAGTACTTTGACTATGAGGAGGTTGATGATGAGAACAAGGTAAAGCATGCAGTGACTAGATTGAATCTCGACATGTAGCTTTATGGTGGTACGAGTTGCAAGTCGACAGAAGGAGAAAAGGTAAGTCCAATATTAAGAGCTGAGATAGAATGGTAGCTAAGCTCAAGGCTAAATTCATACCCAAGGATTATCAGTTGAATCTGTTAAGAAGGTTGCATAATTTGAGATAGAAAGGTTTGTCGGTGAAGGAGAATACTGAAGAATTTTATAAGATGAATATAAGAGAAGGACACAGGGAGAATGATGAAGAGAAAGTTGCTAGGTATATTAATGGATTGAGGTATGAAATGGAGGATGAGATTAGTATGATGAAAATGAGGACTGTGGAAGATTCTTATTAGATATCCCTGAAGGAAAAACAAAAACTGACAAGAAAGTAGAGTCAGAGAGGTATATGAAAGAGTCCAAACAGAGGAAGAGGAATCACTAGAGAAAAGTTCCAGAAATTCAGGGGAGAAGCTGGAGGATATTACAGTCAGACAGAAAGAGGAGAAAGTTTTAGAGAAGGATACTCTAGAGGAAGAAATCCTTTTCCAAGAGGTAGAGGAAGAGGAAGATGAGGAGAAGTGAAATGTTATGCTTGTGGGAAAACATGGCACATGTCTTAGGAATGTCCTGAAAGGAAGAATGCAGGAGTTAAAGAAGATCAAATTTCTGAGGCACAATAGAGGAATGTGGAGATAGAGATGAAAGAAAAATCAGTTGAAGAAGGAAGATCCCTCATGATGAGGAAATATCTCGTAAACCCATAGAAAGAGGTACGAGAACCAGTTTAGAGAAACAATTTATTCATAATTGATTGCAAAACCAGAGACAAAGTATGCAAAGTGATCATAGACCGTGTAAGTACTGACAACTTGGTATCCATAGAGATGGTGGAAAATCTCAAGTTGGAGATGAAAACACATCTAAATCCGTACAAGGTGTTGTGTTTGCAGAAAGGACATCAAGTCATGGTAAGTAGACAATGTGAAGTTGAGTTTAAAATAGATGGTTATAGGGATCATGTTTTACGTGATGTCATACCCATGGATGTTTTTCATGTTCTGTTGGGAAGACCGTGGCAATATGAAAGGAAATTCATACATGATGGGATGAAGAATACTTATATCCTTGAGAAAAACAGGTGTAATCATTTGTTGTTGCGAGTAGAATATAAAGGAATCAAAGCGGAGGCTAGTCCTAGTATACTTCTCATGAGTGGGAAGGTTCTCTTGAAATAATTCAAAAAAGACCAGAAAATGTAGTTTGTTGTTATAGGTAAGACGAGATTCATACTTACAAGCACTTCTATGAATGATTTTCTTGTAAAATTTCAGGAGTCATTAGATGATTTTGTTGACATTGTGGTGGATGAGTTACCTCATACTTTACCACCCATCAGAAGTATCAATCACCATATTGAACTTATTCCAGAAATGTTATCAAACAAATAAGCATATAGATTGACCCCTCAAGAAAATGAATAGGTTAAGGAGAAGTTCCAAGAGTTGGTGGATAAGGGTTTGATCAAAGAAATCTTGATCTCATGTGTAGTACCAATTGTGTTGAGTCCAAAGAAGGATGGAGGTTGGAGAATGTGCATAGATTTTAGAGTCATCAACAAGATAACCATCATGTATAGATTTCCTTTGCCCATAATGGATGATTTAATGGATTGTTTGAGTGGAGCTAGTTATTTTCTCAAAATAGACTTGAAGAGCAGTTATCATCAGATAAGAATGAGAGAGGGAGATGAATGGAAAACAACATTTCAAACAAATGAAGGATTGTATGAGTGGCTTGCTATGCCGTTTGGATTACCGAATGCTCCAAGTACGTTCATGAGGTTAATGAATGAAGTGCTCAAGTATTTTATTAGGAAGTTTGGGATTTTTTATTTAGATGATATTCTAGTTTTCAGTAAGACTCAAGAGGAGAATTTAATATATTTGAATATGGTGTTGAGAATTTTGCAGCAAGAAAAGTTGTTGGTGAATTTGAAGAAATGTTATTTTATGAAGACAGAGCTTATGTATTTTGGATTTGTAATCTCTTCAAATGAATTGAAGATGGACCCAAAAAAGGTGAGGTCTATAAGAGAGTGGCCTTCTCCAAGAAGTGTGTTTGAAGTAATAAGTTTTCATGGGTTAGTGAGATTTTATAGAAAGTTCATTAGGAATTTCAGCAGTATTTGCACACCCATACTAGATATTATAAAGGAACATGGATATTTTGACTGGACAAAAGAAACGAAGAAAGGATTTAGAGTGTTGAAAGAAAAGATAACAAAACAACTTATTTTAGTTCTTCCAGACTTTAAGAAGACTTTCCAGGTCAATTGTGATGCAAGTGGAGTAGCCATTGGTGCAGGTTTAGGTGAAGATGACAATATTGTTGCTTATTTTAGTGAGAAGATGAATGATGCTAAGAAGAAGTATTTGACATATGACAAGGAATTTTATGCTATAATTCAAGATTTTAAAAAGTGGATACATTATCTCATGCCAAAGAAGTTTATTGTGTATATTGACAACCATTCTTTGTAGTTCATAACAAGACAAGAGAAATTGAACCAAAGACATGCCAAATGGGTAGAATTCATGCAGAATTTTAATTTTTTCATTGAGCATATTAATGGGAGTGATAACAAAGTTGTAGATGCTTTGAGAAGGAGATGTTTAATCTTACAAGAATTCCAAGTGGAGACTTTGGGATTTGAACACCTCAAGGAGATGTACCAGGAAGACCCAGATTTCAAGGAAGCTTATGAATCATGTGAAAATCCTTTGTTGAGGGATAGAAATATAGAGTATATGATCCAAGAAGGACCATTATTCAAAGGAATCTGATTGTGTATCCCAAGATGCTCAATGAGGGAGAATTTTTTGAAGGTGAAAATTAGTGGAGGATTGGCTGGACACTTTGTCCATGATAAAACATATGCACAGTTGATTTCTTCATAGTATTGGCTAGGCATGAAGTCTAATGTGAAGAAGTTCATGGAAAGATGCAGAATTTTCCAATACACTAAAGGAAAGAAGAAAAACACGTGATTGTATCAACCATTTCCCATTCCAGACAGGTTGTGGGATGTTGTAAGTATAGATTTTGTTCTGGGATTTCCAAGAACCCATAGGGGAAATGATTCAATATTTGTGGTGGTTGAAAGATTTTAAATAATGGCACATTTTATACCATTTCACAAAACCAATGATGCTACCCACATAGAGAATATGTTTTTCAAGGAGATTGTGAGATTGCATGGGTTACCCATGAGTATAGTCTCACACAGAGATACAAAATTTGTGAGACATTTATGGAGGACTTTGTGGAAAAATTTGGGAACAAATTTGTCTTTTAGTTCAACATATCACCCTCAAACAAATGGAAAGACTGAGGTAGTGAATATAAGCTTAGGGAATCTTCTAAAGGGTTTGGTAACTGAACATAATAATCGGTGGGATCAAGTTTCACCTCAAGCAGAGTTTGCATATAGTGACTCACCAAACAAGAGTATTGGTAAGAGTCCATTCCAGATAGTATATGGAATGCATCCAAGAGGAATTTCAGAATTGAGAGATTTGGGACAGACTGAATTTCAAAGTGCAGAAGCAGAGGACTTTGCTGCAGAGATGCAGAAGTTGCATAATCAAATCAAAATATAGCTACATGATAGCAGCTAGAGATACAATAACATAGTAGACCAAAGAAGAAAAGAAGTGCATTTTGAGATCGAAGATCAATTCTTGGCACATCTGAGGAATGGAATATTTCCAAGAGGGAAATATAATAAGATAAAGATGAAGAAGATAGGCCCTTATAAAATCCTCATAAAATTCGCTACAAATTCTTATGAGATTGAACTGCCATAAGACATTGGAATTTCACCAATATTCGATGTAGCAGACTTATACCATTACAATATGGATGAAATATAAGGAACATATGATCAAGAGGAGATTCAATGGAAGTGACAGATGCCCATATCAGAGAATCCGCAGATAGAAAATATTTTGGATCAGAGAATTGAAAGACAAAATAGGAGGAATGTTTACTATGAATGTTTGGTTAAATGGGAGAATCATCCAACAAAATATGCCAGTTGGATAACTAAAACCAATATCAAGAAGCATGGAAAGATAGTGGAGGAGCTCATGGAAAGGAGTCCATGAATATTTTTTCCAGAGGAGTATGATGTAGGAGCATCATCGTTGTCATTTAATGAGGCAAGATGGAAGATGACTCAACATCCAATGCATCGCACTTAACTGGTTTGGATTCCAAGGAGGGTGCATCACTTTAAATTTTGGAAGCATTTTAATTAAATATCCCATGAGATCTCAAAGCTAGAGCCATTGTGTGTGCTCCAGGGGATTTTATTTTCTTTTAATGCCTGTAGGATTGTACACATTTTGAGCATCGAATCATATCTAAAGTGTAATTATTCAGTTATTTTAATAATCCTAGTAGTAGGATGGTTTTATTTGTGATATGAAAGAAACAAAATAGTCTAGAGGGAAGGCTCGATAAGCCCCCTCATGTATAAATCAATGTAATCTATGCCCAAAATAGGTTGTTGGAAATTGTTGAAAGAAGAAGTTGAAAGTTGTTGAGAGTTTTTGAAATCCTTGTAAATATTTGTTGAATAAATATAGAAGAAGAGGATTGCCTTCATATTTCTAAGCATGCTTGCCATTTATTAACTAGGTAAATGTTGTGTTATTTGTATTTTTGTTTTATGTGTGTGTGCATCTAAATGAATTTCTGAATGAATCCTTAATGTTTATTTAAGTTTCAATTGTTTCTCTTCTAAAATATCGGTGCAAGGAATGCACAGTGCCCACACAAGGAGTGCGGAGGTGTTATAACCCTAAATTGCACCATACATGCATACCTGGAATCAGGCCATCTTACTTTCTATTTTTGCCAAGCCATCACTAAGAAACTCTTATTAAAAACATTATTTTTGAAGATGTACATGCCTTGCACCATTATTTCCCGCGTATGTATTCTAGCTGCACCACTACTGCCTACGTACGTACGCTAGTTGTATCATTACAGCCCGCGTATGCCCACAAAAGCTGTAAAAATTAAAAAGTTGCAAGGAATTCGTTGAGATTACGGGCTATTGGGTAGTTTCCAAACCGTCCCACCACCTATAGACCATCACCCAACTGAATAACCATCCTTTTTTCATATAAAAGGAGGTATTGGGGTCTCATTCCAAGGAGAAACATAAGAACTGTGAAACTATGCCCATTTCACTTTCCCCCATTGCCCCAAGAATTTCCAGCCACATTCTGATTTTTGAGCCAGAATTCCCTATTCTTTCCTTTTTCCTCCATTGCAATCCTAATCCATTCCCTAGAGAGAGCTGAAGAGGATAAAGATACATGGAAGCACAGCTGGAGCTTGGTGAAGAGGAGCCCGAACCAGGTTCAAGGAGCAGTCGTCGATCTCATTGTAAGTAACTTTGTGATATTAATAGAAAGAAGTACTTTTTATGTCCCACCATATGATGTGTTCAATATTTATGTTTGATTTAAATTTTATTATGACATCTAACCCACTAATTCATATATAATATGCATGTTCGTAGTTCTTTGTTTATCTATTTGTGAATGTGTTAACGCTCTATAAATTCCCAGAGGTTGTCAGAGTAGAAGAAATTTACAAGAGGTAACTTTATCCAACCACTTCGAAACTGGAATCTAGCCCTACCAGGTTTAGAGAGGGATCTCTCTGTATGATTTAGTGATGTTTTAACTTTAAGATATTAGGGTAGTTAAATAAAATAAGATTGAAAAGTTTTGTTGTTGTTTTCGTTAAGTTGGTTGAAAACAGTTTACGCTTCCATTGGGCTATGGGGTCTGTATTATAAAGATGGAAATCTAAACAGAAATTAAAAGATTCTTTTCATAGGGCAAGATAATGCATTCATTGGATTCTTTAGTAGTAAAATGATGAATAGAAAAAAATATGAGAATATCAATTAAAGTAAAGAAGCATTTAAGAATTTCTTCACTGTAATATCAGAAATATAAACATTAAGATCTTTCAAAGTCGGAAACAGGGTATACAAAGATAAATCCTGCAACATGTGCTACTTTGAAAGATTAGATTAGAAAACAATAGGACAATTGAGAGAGAAAAACATTTAACATAGAAAAGAATAACATCACCAATGAACAACACGCGAGAATCCTGTGAAATGTCCCTTTGTATTACTGGAAAATCTCTTGACAAAAAATATAGTCTTTTTATCTTACAGGGCGTAAATATCAACCCTCGGTACTTCAAAGTTTGAAGTATTTATAATCAAAAATTACATACGATCTTGTATTTAAAGATCAGGACGTGGAAATCTAAATTTAGCTAACTAACTCAACAAGATACAAAAATTTAGGAACTATTTGATGATGTGTTGAAACTTCATGTTGTTTTCTGGGGTAAACCATTGGTGAGTCCTCCGCACGAATTCGCCTGACTGGACTGCTAACTGGGCTTGGACACCTCAGCCCCTACTCGATTAGATTGCATAACTCTTCCCATCGAAGGTTACTGGGAACACTGAATTTGAGAAATCTTCGATATACTTCATCCATCTCTGTATACATGGAAAAAGGTGGTTTGGTGATGAAAATGTACTGGATCTTGTGCTATATGATGATGTCTAACTGGAAATATTCTAAGAACACCTTGCCTGTGATACTGCCCTTTATTCCCATGGATTTCGAACTATCTTTAGCCACGGTGTCTAGTTTCTTTTTATAATCAGACAGTGTCATCAACTTTTCATTTATGACCCTTAAGCCAGGGAGGCCTTTCTTTTGCAGAGCTTTAGTTTTGCTGAAACATATTTGCACTCCTATGTCCATATCTTGGACCTTTTGCTCCAGTTGTATCATCAATCCTCTCTTGGTCAGGACTCTCTTGACCTCGAGGATGGTTTTTTTCCTATCTTCAATTCTCAACTCCTCTAACTCTTCTATGGTTTTTGAATTCAGGAATTTAATGATCTCAGTGGCTTCTGTGGGCATCTCTTCCAATTCTCCTCTTATATTTTCAATCGTCTGCTTTCTTCTTTGAACTAGTTCGTTATGCTTGAACATGATTTGTACCATAGGCCATATTTCATTTATGTATTTGGTGATATCCATCTAGACATTTTCCTTGACCTCAGCAAGTGTTTTGCCTGCCACTGTTTTCTTTTGAAGCTATTGAAATTCCTATTTGAGCTTGTTTGATGTTTGTTTCTCCTTGGATTAATTAGCTTGGTAAGAAGACTCGAGTTCCTAAAGGTTCTCAACCTCCTTTTTATGCTAATCTCTGTCTCTTGTAGATTCATCTCTTCCATGGATTTTGCTAGTTCCATTGTCTTCTCCAGAGCTGTCAGTGGAGTTGTTGAGGGAATTTCTGCTATAGATGGTGTGCTTACTTTTGTGAGTGGAACTATGCTCAAATGAATGAATTCCATAGGCTTTCCTTGTTCCTTATCTTTCACTAACTTTTCCAATTCTGCTTCCATCTCTTTCAACTGTGAATTTTGCTCCATGATCAACTTGAACATCTCATTCTTTTCCCCTTTTGTCTCAGCTATCTCCTTTGCCTTTGCATCTTCTGTTGGTGGTAGTTTCAACTGTTTTCTTAGAGAGGCTATATTGGTAATTTTCTTTTTAAGAATCTCCTCAACTTCTTTCACATTTGAGGGGTCATACCCAATCTTAAGGACCAGTTCTTCCAACGTCTTAATTTTGTTATCTTTTGCAAAGGATGATATCTTTTCTAATTTCAGCCGTGTTTGGACATTGCTCAAAGATACCTGTAATTTAGTGGCTATAGTAGAGGCATTTTCCAATGTGGAGACAATCATTTCCAAGTGTCTGCGATTAAATGATCTTTATTGGCCAAAGGGATCCTATCGAGGTCGACAAAAGGCGGGAGGAAAGGATTTTCCTCAGCCTCTGTTTTCTTTGATTTTGGTGCCATCATGATAAAAATACCTACAAGTCAAACAAACGTTAGTGGGGATTACAATGGTTTTGGATGGTTGACTGAAATGAAGAGAAAATGAGGAAACTATGCTCTGGTGCGACGGGAAAAATATTTTCTAGTGAGACGACACAGTAGGCAAATGGGAGAAAGAAGGGAAAAAGGTATTTTTGAGCAAATGGATACCCGTTGGGCACAGGGGGGTAGATCAACAAGCTAAAAGATAAGTTAGTTAGTAATAAATTGCCAACGGGTCCTTTGGAGCGTGAGATGGCAAGTAACAATGGATGNGCTGAATGAATCCTTCATGTTTATTTAAGTTTCAATTGTTTCTCTTCTGAAATATCGATGCAAGGAGTGCACACTGCCCACACAAGGAGTGCAGAGGCTGAACTGTTACAGGTTCAAATAGCTCTAAAGAGATTGCATAAGTTTATGCAGAGTGAGCGCAAGGACTGAGCTTATACTCATTGAAGTATAAACTCTCAGAGGGGAGGTTAGTGCCAAACGTGCACATAGTCAACACTTTTTTAAGTGTTGAGGAATCTCAATAGGAGAGATATCGAAAGAGTGCACAAATCCTATGCAAGGAGTGAATAAGGTGAGAATAGTATAAATGATAGACTCTAAGAAAAGTGCAAAGTGTGTGTAAAGGTTCGAGTCTTTTCAAGAGAAAATATCAGGAGGGAAGCACAATGTGTGCACCATAATCTAAGTCCTTCAAGCGAAAGAAGCTTAAGGAAGAGAAATCTCTTTGTTCCAAGGTGGACGAACGAGATCTGTTTGGGGGAAGTTAGAACCCTGCACAAACGTTGGATCTAGGTAAGATAAACCTTAAGTTCTTCAGACTTTGTTTCTCCGACAAGTTTTAGGTGTGTTTTGTGGAGGAGGAAAAATCTTTGAAGTTCCAGAGCCTGGAGTAAATCTAGACCATCGGTTGTCAGGGACATGTGCCCACAACTTATCCTATATTCGGGAGTTTGGCTATCTGGAGGGTCACGGGTGAAAAGTGTTTAGGCGTGATAAGGCCCAAAGTATTGAAGCCCTAAGTCAATCTAGGTCGTTTATTATCAGGGACATGTGGACCATTAATCTCTTCCCTCCATCACTTCGATGTTAGGAGATTCAAGAGTCTAGTGGTTTTTAGGAGCTAGAGGTACCGAAGCCCAGAGTTCAGAGTGGATAACAATCGTTGGGTGTTGGGAAGTGTGGATAATTGATCCATGAGCCCTCCAAGAATTCGCCAGTTTGGTGTTCAGAGAATTCAAAGAATATTTTTGGTAGAAATCTTGAAGCTTGAAGCTCCGGAGTGTTGAAATTGTCGCTTTCAAAATTTTAAGCCCTAGGTTTTGGATCAAAGTCATGTGAAGACTCCACTTGAGTAAAAATACCCTTGTGAATCCAAATTTTCATGCAGTTAAAGGAGAAAATGCATCTGGTAAATAATTCTAAGGGTTTAGTGGGAACCTGAGAGCCACTTCATCTCCTGTGTAAATCGATCCTAGACCAGGAGGTCGCGCGAGCCTGCGTAGGAGGGGAGGGGGTTTTCATCAAGTGGTATCAGAGCATGAATAAGGTCTATGGGAATAAATACTTAGATTCATGATGCCAAGGAGACATAGGGACATACCTGTGGTCAACACATCCATGGAAGAATAAATGAGACAACTTTGTGCAAGGTTGGACACCATGGAAACAAAAAAGAGGAGAGCACCAGAGGTTGGTGATGTTAGCGAAGCTAAAAGTGAATATATAGAAGCAGGAGAAGAAGTTGTAGGAGAACAAGCAACATAAGATCAATTGTTGAGAGTTGTTGTCAAGATGGGAACCCAAGCAAAGATGGAAGTCCTGATGTATGAAAGTAATTTGAATGTAGAATAATTTCTTGAATGGATAAGTTTTTTAGACAAGTACTTTGACTATGAGGAGGTTGATGATGAGAACAAGGTAAAGCATGCAGTGACTAGATTGAATCTCGACATGTAGCTTTATGGTGGTACGAGTTGCAAGTCGACAGAAGGAGAAAAGGTAAGTCCAATATTAAGAGCTGAGATAGAATGGTAGCTAAGCTCAAGGCTAAATTCATACCCAAGGATTATCAGTTGAATCTGTTAAGAAGGTTGCATAATTTGAGATAGAAAGGTTTGTCGGTGAAGGAGAATACTGAAGAATTTTATAAGATGAATATAAGAGAAGGACACAGGGAGAATGATGAAGAGAAAGTTGCTAGGTATATTAATGGATTGAGGTATGAAATGGAGGATGAGATTAGTATGATGAAAATGAGGACTGTGGAAGATTCTTATTAGATATCCCTGAAGGAAAAACAAAAACTGACAAGAAAGTAGAGTCAGAGAGGTATATGAAAGAGTCCAAACAGAGGAAGAGGAATCACTAGAGAAAAGTTCCAGAAATTCAGGGGAGAAGCTGGAGGATATTACAGTCAGACAGAAAGAGGAGAAAGTTTTAGAGAAGGATACTCTAGAGGAAGAAATCCTTTTCCAAGAGGTAGAGGAAGAGGAAGATGAGGAGAAGTGAAATGTTATGCTTGTGGGAAAACATGGCACATGTCTTAGGAATGTCCTGAAAGGAAGAATGCAGGAGTTAAAGAAGATCAAATTTCTGAGGCACAATAGAGGAATGTGGAGATAGAGATGAAAGAAAAATCAGTTGAAGAAGGAAGATCCCTCATGATGAGGAAATATCTCGTAAACCCATAGAAAGAGGTACGAGAACCAGTTTAGAGAAACAATTTATTCATAATTGATTGCAAAACCAGAGACAAAGTATGCAAAGTGATCATAGACCGTGTAAGTACTGACAACTTGGTATCCATAGAGATGGTGGAAAATCTCAAGTTGGAGATGAAAACACATCTAAATCCGTACAAGGTGTTGTGTTTGCAGAAAGGACATCAAGTCATGGTAAGTAGACAATGTGAAGTTGAGTTTAAAATAGATGGTTATAGGGATCATGTTTTACGTGATGTCATACCCATGGATGTTTTTCATGTTCTGTTGGGAAGACCGTGGCAATATGAAAGGAAATTCATACATGATGGGATGAAGAATACTTATATCCTTGAGAAAAACAGGTGTAATCATTTGTTGTTGCGAGTAGAATATAAAGGAATCAAAGCGGAGGCTAGTCCTAGTATACTTCTCATGAGTGGGAAGGTTCTCTTGAAATAATTCAAAAAAGACCAGAAAATGTAGTTTGTTGTTATAGGTAAGACGAGATTCATACTTACAAGCACTTCTATGAATGATTTTCTTGTAAAATTTCAGGAGTCATTAGATGATTTTGTTGACATTGTGGTGGATGAGTTACCTCATACTTTACCACCCATCAGAAGTATCAATCACCATATTGAACTTATTCCAGAAATGTTATCAAACAAATAAGCATATAGATTGACCCCTCAAGAAAATGAATAGGTTAAGGAGAAGTTCCAAGAGTTGGTGGATAAGGGTTTGATCAAAGAAATCTTGATCTCATGTGTAGTACCAATTGTGTTGAGTCCAAAGAAGGATGGAGGTTGGAGAATGTGCATAGATTTTAGAGTCATCAACAAGATAACCATCATGTATAGATTTCCTTTGCCCATAATGGATGATTTAATGGATTGTTTGAGTGGAGCTAGTTATTTTCTCAAAATAGACTTGAAGAGCAGTTATCATCAGATAAGAATGAGAGAGGGAGATGAATGGAAAACAACATTTCAAACAAATGAAGGATTGTATGAGTGGCTTGCTATGCCGTTTGGATTACCGAATGCTCCAAGTACGTTCATGAGGTTAATGAATGAAGTGCTCAAGTATTTTATTAGGAAGTTTGGGATTTTTTATTTAGATGATATTCTAGTTTTCAGTAAGACTCAAGAGGAGAATTTAATATATTTGAATATGGTGTTGAGAATTTTGCAGCAAGAAAAGTTGTTGGTGAATTTGAAGAAATGTTATTTTATGAAGACAGAGCTTATGTATTTTGGATTTGTAATCTCTTCAAATGAATTGAAGATGGACCCAAAAAAGGTGAGGTCTATAAGAGAGTGGCCTTCTCCAAGAAGTGTGTTTGAAGTAATAAGTTTTCATGGGTTAGTGAGATTTTATAGAAAGTTCATTAGGAATTTCAGCAGTATTTGCACACCCATACTAGATATTATAAAGGAACATGGATATTTTGACTGGACAAAAGAAACGAAGAAAGGATTTAGAGTGTTGAAAGAAAAGATAACAAAACAACTTATTTTAGTTCTTCCAGACTTTAAGAAGACTTTCCAGGTCAATTGTGATGCAAGTGGAGTAGCCATTGGTGCAGGTTTAGGTGAAGATGACAATATTGTTGCTTATTTTAGTGAGAAGATGAATGATGCTAAGAAGAAGTATTTGACATATGACAAGGAATTTTATGCTATAATTCAAGATTTTAAAAAGTGGATACATTATCTCATGCCAAAGAAGTTTATTGTGTATATTGACAACCATTCTTTGTAGTTCATAACAAGACAAGAGAAATTGAACCAAAGACATGCCAAATGGGTAGAATTCATGCAGAATTTTAATTTTTTCATTGAGCATATTAATGGGAGTGATAACAAAGTTGTAGATGCTTTGAGAAGGAGATGTTTAATCTTACAAGAATTCCAAGTGGAGACTTTGGGATTTGAACACCTCAAGGAGATGTACCAGGAAGACCCAGATTTCAAGGAAGCTTATGAATCATGTGAAAATCCTTTGTTGAGGGATAGAAATATAGAGTATATGATCCAAGAAGGACCATTATTCAAAGGAATCTGATTGTGTATCCCAAGATGCTCAATGAGGGAGAATTTTTTGAAGGTGAAAATTAGTGGAGGATTGGCTGGACACTTTGTCCATGATAAAACATATGCACAGTTGATTTCTTCATAGTATTGGCTAGGCATGAAGTCTAATGTGAAGAAGTTCATGGAAAGATGCAGAATTTTCCAATACACTAAAGGAAAGAAGAAAAACACGTGATTGTATCAACCATTTCCCATTCCAGACAGGTTGTGGGATGTTGTAAGTATAGATTTTGTTCTGGGATTTCCAAGAACCCATAGGGGAAATGATTCAATATTTGTGGTGGTTGAAAGATTTTAAATAATGGCACATTTTATACCATTTCACAAAACCAATGATGCTACCCACATAGAGAATATGTTTTTCAAGGAGATTGTGAGATTGCATGGGTTACCCATGAGTATAGTCTCACACAGAGATACAAAATTTGTGAGACATTTATGGAGGACTTTGTGGAAAAATTTGGGAACAAATTTGTCTTTTAGTTCAACATATCACCCTCAAACAAATGGAAAGACTGAGGTAGTGAATATAAGCTTAGGGAATCTTCTAAAGGGTTTGGTAACTGAACATAATAATCGGTGGGATCAAGTTTCACCTCAAGCAGAGTTTGCATATAGTGACTCACCAAACAAGAGTATTGGTAAGAGTCCATTCCAGATAGTATATGGAATGCATCCAAGAGGAATTTCAGAATTGAGAGATTTGGGACAGACTGAATTTCAAAGTGCAGAAGCAGAGGACTTTGCTGCAGAGATGCAGAAGTTGCATAATCAAATCAAAATATAGCTACATGATAGCAGCTAGAGATACAATAACATAGTAGACCAAAGAAGAAAAGAAGTGCATTTTGAGATCGAAGATCAATTCTTGGCACATCTGAGGAATGGAATATTTCCAAGAGGGAAATATAATAAGATAAAGATGAAGAAGATAGGCCCTTATAAAATCCTCATAAAATTCGCTACAAATTCTTATGAGATTGAACTGCCATAAGACATTGGAATTTCACCAATATTCGATGTAGCAGACTTATACCATTACAATATGGATGAAATATAAGGAACATATGATCAAGAGGAGATTCAATGGAAGTGACAGATGCCCATATCAGAGAATCCGCAGATAGAAAATATTTTGGATCAGAGAATTGAAAGACAAAATAGGAGGAATGTTTACTATGAATGTTTGGTTAAATGGGAGAATCATCCAACAAAATATGCCAGTTGGATAACTAAAACCAATATCAAGAAGCATGGAAAGATAGTGGAGGAGCTCATGGAAAGGAGTCCATGAATATTTTTTCCAGAGGAGTATGATGTAGGAGCATCATCGTTGTCATTTAATGAGGCAAGATGGAAGATGACTCAACATCCAATGCATCGCACTTAACTGGTTTGGATTCCAAGGAGGGTGCATCACTTTAAATTTTGGAAGCATTTTAATTAAATATCCCATGAGATCTCAAAGCTAGAGCCATTGTGTGTGCTCCAGGGGATTTTATTTTCTTTTAATGCCTGTAGGATTGTACACATTTTGAGCATCGAATCATATCTAAAGTGTAATTATTCAGTTATTTTAATAATCCTAGTAGTAGGATGGTTTTATTTGTGATATGAAAGAAACAAAATAGTCTAGAGGGAAGGCTCGATAAGCCCCCTCATGTATAAATCAATGTAATCTATGCCCAAAATAGGTTGTTGGAAATTGTTGAAAGAAGAAGTTGAAAGTTGTTGAGAGTTTTTGAAATCCTTGTAAATATTTGTTGAATAAATATAGAAGAAGAGGATTGCCTTCATATTTCTAAGCATGCTTGCCATTTATTAACTAGGTAAATGTTGTGTTATTTGTATTTTTGTTTTATGTGTGTGTGCATCTAAATGAATTTCTGAATGAATCCTTAATGTTTATTTAAGTTTCAATTGTTTCTCTTCTAAAATATCGGTGCAAGGAATGCACAGTGCCCACACAAGGAGTGCGGAGGTGTTATAACCCTAAATTGCACCATACATGCATACCTGGAATCAGGCCATCTTACTTTCTATTTTTGCCAAGCCATCACTAAGAAACTCTTATTAAAAACATTATTTTTGAAGATGTACATGCCTTGCACCATTATTTCCCGCGTATGTATTCTAGCTGCACCACTACTGCCTACGTACGTACGCTAGTTGTATCATTACAGCCCGCGTATGCCCACAAAAGCTGTAAAAATTAAAAAGTTGCAAGGAATTCGTTGAGATTACGGGCTATTGGGTAGTTTCCAAACCGTCCCACCACCTATAGACCATCACCCAACTGAATAACCATCCTTTTTTCATATAAAAGGAGGTATTGGGGTCTCATTCCAAGGAGAAACATAAGAACTGTGAAACTATGCCCATTTCACTTTCCCCCATTGCCCCAAGAATTTCCAGCCACATTCTGATTTTTGAGCCAGAATTCCCTATTCTTTCCTTTTTCCTCCATTGCAATCCTAATCCATTCCCTAGAGAGAGCTGAAGAGGATAAAGATACATGGAAGCACAGCTGGAGCTTGGTGAAGAGGAGCCCGAACCAGGTTCAAGGAGCAGTCGTCGATCTCATTGTAAGTAACTTTGTGATATTAATAGAAAGAAGTACTTTTTATGTCCCACCATATGATGTGTTCAATATTTATGTTTGATTTAAATTTTATTATGACATCTAACCCACTAATTCATATATAATATGCATGTTCGTAGTTCTTTGTTTATCTATTTGTGAATGTGTTAACGCTCTATAAATTCCCAGAGGTTGTCAGAGTAGAAGAAATTTACAAGAGGTAACTTTATCCAACCACTTCGAAACTGGAATCTAGCCCTACCAGGTTTAGAGAGGGATCTCTCTGTATGATTTAGTGATGTTTTAACTTTAAGATATTAGGGTAGTTAAATAAAATAAGATTGAAAAGTTTTGTTGTTGTTTTCGTTAAGTTGGTTGAAAACAGTTTACGCTTCCATTGGGCTATGGGGTCTGTATTATAAAGATGGAAATCTAAACAGAAATTAAAAGATTCTTTTCATAGGGCAAGATAATGCATTCATTGGATTCTTTAGTAGTAAAATGATGAATAGAAAAAAATATGAGAATATCAATTAAAGTAAAGAAGCATTTAAGAATTTCTTCACTGTAATATCAGAAATATAAACATTAAGATCTTTCAAAGTCGGAAACAGGGTATACAAAGATAAATCCTGCAACATGTGCTACTTTGAAAGATTAGATTAGAAAACAATAGGACAATTGAGAGAGAAAAACATTTAACATAGAAAAGAATAACATCACCAATGAACAACACGCGAGAATCCTGTGAAATGTCCCTTTGTATTACTGGAAAATCTCTTGACAAAAAATATAGTCTTTTTATCTTACAGGGCGTAAATATCAACCCTCGGTACTTCAAAGTTTGAAGTATTTATAATCAAAAATTACATACGATCTTGTATTTAAAGATCAGGACGTGGAAATCTAAATTTAGCTAACTAACTCAACAAGATACAAAAATTTAGGAACTATTTGATGATGTGTTGAAACTTCATGTTGTTTTCTGGGGTAAACCATTGGTGAGTCCTCCGCACGAATTCGCCTGACTGGACTGCTAACTGGGCTTGGACACCTCAGCCCCTACTCGATTAGATTGCATAACTCTTCCCATCGAAGGTTACTGGGAACACTGAATTTGAGAAATCTTCGATATACTTCATCCATCTCTGTATACATGGAAAAAGGTGGTTTGGTGATGAAAATGTACTGGATCTTGTGCTATATGATGATGTCTAACTGGAAATATTCTAAGAACACCTTGCCTGTGATACTGCCCTTTATTCCCATGGATTTCGAACTATCTTTAGCCACGGTGTCTAGTTTCTTTTTATAATCAGACAGTGTCATCAACTTTTCATTTATGACCCTTAAGCCAGGGAGGCCTTTCTTTTGCAGAGCTTTAGTTTTGCTGAAACATATTTGCACTCCTATGTCCATATCTTGGACCTTTTGCTCCAGTTGTATCATCAATCCTCTCTTGGTCAGGACTCTCTTGACCTCGAGGATGGTTTTTTTCCTATCTTCAATTCTCAACTCCTCTAACTCTTCTATGGTTTTTGAATTCAGGAATTTAATGATCTCAGTGGCTTCTGTGGGCATCTCTTCCAATTCTCCTCTTATATTTTCAATCGTCTGCTTTCTTCTTTGAACTAGTTCGTTATGCTTGAACATGATTTGTACCATAGGCCATATTTCATTTATGTATTTGGTGATATCCATCTAGACATTTTCCTTGACCTCAGCAAGTGTTTTGCCTGCCACTGTTTTCTTTTGAAGCTATTGAAATTCCTATTTGAGCTTGTTTGATGTTTGTTTCTCCTTGGATTAATTAGCTTGGTAAGAAGACTCGAGTTCCTAAAGGTTCTCAACCTCCTTTTTATGCTAATCTCTGTCTCTTGTAGATTCATCTCTTCCATGGATTTTGCTAGTTCCATTGTCTTCTCCAGAGCTGTCAGTGGAGTTGTTGAGGGAATTTCTGCTATAGATGGTGTGCTTACTTTTGTGAGTGGAACTATGCTCAAATGAATGAATTCCATAGGCTTTCCTTGTTCCTTATCTTTCACTAACTTTTCCAATTCTGCTTCCATCTCTTTCAACTGTGAATTTTGCTCCATGATCAACTTGAACATCTCATTCTTTTCCCCTTTTGTCTCAGCTATCTCCTTTGCCTTTGCATCTTCTGTTGGTGGTAGTTTCAACTGTTTTCTTAGAGAGGCTATATTGGTAATTTTCTTTTTAAGAATCTCCTCAACTTCTTTCACATTTGAGGGGTCATACCCAATCTTAAGGACCAGTTCTTCCAACGTCTTAATTTTGTTATCTTTTGCAAAGGATGATATCTTTTCTAATTTCAGCCGTGTTTGGACATTGCTCAAAGATACCTGTAATTTAGTGGCTGTAGTAGAGGCATTTGCCAACGTGGAGACAATCATTTCCAAGTGTCTGCGATTAAATGATCTTTATTGGCCAAAGGGATCCTATCGAGGTCGACAGGAGGCGGGAGGAAAGGATTTTACTCAGCCTCTGTTTTCTTTGATTATGGTGCCATCATGGTAAAAATACCTACAAGTCAAACAAACGTTAGTGGGTATTACAATGGTTTTGGAAGGTTGAATGAAATGAAGAGAAAATGAGGAAACTATGCTCTGGTGTGACGGGAAAAATATTTTCTGGTGAGACGACACAGTAAGCAAATGGGAGAAAGAAGGGAAAAAGGTAGTTTTGAGCAAATGGATACCCGTTGGGCACAGGGGGGTAGATAAACAAGCTAACATATAAGTTAGTTAGTAATAAATTGCCAACGGATCCTTTGGAGCGTGAGATGGCAAGTAACAATGGATGACGAGTACGACCTGGTGACGTGGTGGGTGTTGATTGGGGGAGTGACCATGATGAAAGGACTTGTAATGTGTGAACAAGGAAAGTGGACTGACATAGTTATGAGATGTGACCCTTAGGGAAATAGGTGGAAAATTATGTCATGAGGTGACAGGGGTATGTCAGAAAATGGAAAGTGGTGGGAGTCTGGACCAATGGATCTCTACCATGTAGAGAAGGGGCCCGCCAAAAAAACAATCCATTCTGGACCTCCCCACCTCTGTTAAAAATA
>JZKD02S0173139.1:334393-347408 GCA_000966675.3 Picea glauca | reverse complement strand
TATTCAAGTGAGACAATGTTCTCATGAACCAATTGTCTCAAATAGTGAGCATGTAGCTCAAAATGATTCATCTTACTATAGGAAATAAGATTGTCAACAACCTTTTTAGTACTTTGGCTATCACAGTAGATGGTAGTCAAGGTATGGACATGAATGCAAAGCTCTCCCAAAAGTTGGAGAATCCATATTGCTTAAGTACATGCTTGAACAATTTCATAGTATTCTGCTTCTGTAGTCAACAAAGAGACTACCTTATGTTTCTTTCATGACCACACCAAAGGTCCAATGCTATAGATAAACACATATCCAAAAGTTTACTTTCAATCATAATCATCGCTAGCCCAGTTAGAGTCGGTGTAGCCAACTAGAAAATCTGAACTTCGACAATACTTGATACCAAAATGAGTGGTACCTTTGAGATAACAAATAATTGATTTCATTTATTTCCAATGCATTTCTTTAGGGTCTTTCATAAACCAAGAAACCACACTAATAACAAAGAAAATGTCAGGTCGACTATGAGTAAGATAAATAAGACTGGAGACCAATTTTCGATAGAGTGTAGCATTGAATGTGGGTGTTTGACAAGTTTTGGTAAGCTTAATCCAGAATGAAAGGGAGTAGCACAAGGCTTGCAATCAACCATATTAAAAAGTGTCAAAAAATCCATCACAAAGTGGTAATCCTTGAAGACCCAAAATATAATGTAGAGTACCAAGATCAGTCATATCAAAGGAGTCATCAAGTTGTTTCTTCAATCTAACTATGAGATCATTGTTATTTCCAATAATGAGTAAATTATCTACATATACAACAATAATCAGAGTTTCTTCATTGGTATTGAGGACATATAAGCTATGATCTCACTGTTTGAAACCAAGTTGAAGAAATAAACTGTTGATATTAGCATACCAGGCTCAGGGAGCTTGCTTCAAACCATAAAGAGACTTATTGAGTCAACAAACCAAATTTGAATTTGTCACAAAACTAGGTGGTTGTCTCATGAAAAAATTTTCAGTTAGGTCCCCATGAAGAAAAACAATCTTCAAATCCATTTGATGGATTTTCCATCCAAAAAAAAAAACAATAGAAAGATTAAGTCAAACAAGGTTCATCCTTGTGATAAGGGAAAAGGTTTCAGTGTACTCGATTCCTTCTTATTGAGAAAATACCTTCGTGACTAGGGGTGATTTATGTCTCTCAACAAGACTTTCAAAGGTAAATTTGGTCTTGTAGACCCATCAACACTTCACAATGTTCTTTCCTTATGGTCAGGGAACCAAGTACCAAGTATGATTCTTCGAAAAATAATTTATTTATGTCTTCATGGACTACTCCCATTCAGGTCGTCCTTCAACATCTGAATAGGTAACAAGGCATAAGTTTCAAGGACACAGGTTATTAAGGCAATGATGGCATGTTGATTTTGACTTTGAGTTTGTTTTCTGGAGGAAACATCTCTAGCATTAGATCCAACAACCTCAATTTTATTTGCAACCCATCAGGGTAGATAAGAAATAGGTGAACTGCGGTTCATTTTAGTAGGTTGATCATAAGTCACAGGGTCTTCAATCGACAAACCAGTTGAAACATAGGATGATGTACTAGTTGACTCAGAGGTCGACGATCTAGTTGAGATAGGGATAAATTTCAATTATATTTTCGAGGAAATGAATAATGGAACAAGAGAAAAAGTTTCATAAACAACATCAAGGGAATAATCCTGTAGACGTCCAGAAGAGGCATTCAAAAACTTAACGCTAGAATACTTCTCATCAAACTGAACATTTCTCCTAATAATCATTTTTTGTTTGACAGAGTCAAACAATCGATAGGATTTCAACTCTTCATAGTAACCCATCATTATTCAAGCATGGTTCTAGACATGCAGTCTTGAAAATAGTTTTTGCAGTTTTGATAAAGTTTTGAGGAAAATTCTAAGTATATGAAAAGTGCACAGAAGCAGAAAAGTGTGTAGAAGGAGGAAATTGTGCAAACAAAGGACAATGTGTAGATCGAAGAATAAAGTTTAAAGAATAAATCCAAAATAACAAAGAAAGGAAATAAAGTAGAGAAGGAGAATGATGGCCCGACATTATAGAAATAGAAGAACAACAAAAAATAAACATGGAGACTGAAAATCAGAAGAAAGGTGTTGAACAATCAATTAACTGAGCTGGCCATGCATTGTAATGGGATATTTGTGGGATGAATATATTAGGGATTTCAACCCGATATTTTGGTATAAATATGTAATGAGTTGGGATATTAGTGGTTCGTCGTGGTCGTCGTTCAACATCGTCGTTATTGTTGTTTTTGGTTAAGCTAGGTACTATTCCGATGAAGTTTTATGATATATTAGTTTATGTTATAGTCTGGTGATTATTGATTGATACATAGTTCCAGAGTTCTTGAATGTAGAAGTCAAAGGTTTAAAAGGATGAATAAAGGAATCATAAAGAGATTTTACAGAATTTTATATTGTCTTTTTTTTGTGTTTGATTATGAATACTATTTGCATGCATCGTAGAATAGCTTAGTCGTATAGTGAATTATGGTACAATGATTCATGATTGTGACAGTAACAAATCTATACAATAATCTTGGATATGATAAGTATGGAAATATGAATCATGAGTAAGTTAAGAACTAAATAGAACATAGTTATGAACACAACATAATAAGGAAGAATGAATCGAATGTTTTCCTCCCATTCCCTTACTATTGTGGAAGCCTGGTTCTTACAGTCCCCATAGATGCCTCAAGTGAGACTTCATCTACATAAGTAGGTGATTCCGAAAGGGCCAATGTCTAGTGGGTTTTTTTGGTCTTAGATAATGAAAAATTTGGGTCTTGCAACCCGCACATAGAACAACGCCAACAAATGGTTCTGTTATCGGGACTAGGACTTTGCGATTACGGGGATGTTTTGGAGGTCGACTAAGAAGGATATATTAGAATGTTTGAAAAGGAAGAAATGTGAATTTGCACTAAAAGATAACATAAACCTTTGGATGAGTGACAAGAAATGGCTACAAAATTATGTGTTCATGGATATGCATGAGATTTTCTTTGGAGAATTTCCCATTATTCTGACAGAGTAGATAGAAATATTAGTGGAGAAAAATAGAAGGTTTAGCACTGTAGCGTCAAGGAATTAGACTCCTAAATTGGTAAGACAAAAACATTTTGTAAGTAACCCAACTACACGAGAACTTGATTTTTAGTTGGATATCGTACTAGGTGGTTATGTTACAAAGTTTGCAATATATTGTATTCAATCATACAGTGTCGCAGAAAAGGAACTTTTTCAAAGGTTCACGTGAGAGGTTCTTGAAATGATTAAATACAAGGATAAATATGATATTAGCTAAGAAACATGCAATGATAATGAAATATGAGTGCTAAAGGGTTCGTGCACATAGGGGAACCGAGGGATGACAAGAGGGTCATTCGAGAGAAGGAAGGAAGAAAGGAAAGAGGCAAGGAGGGACTGAGGATGCAAGAATAATATATACCAGATAAAGGATATGAGTTTGGAGAGTTGTGTAGAGTGAGGAGGTACAAGAGGAAAAATATTTAGGCTGAGAGAAGAGAGTCGTGTAGTGAGCCATAGGGGAGAGAAACTTGCATACTACTTTGAATCGTGGAGGTACCATACCTAGGGGGAGAAGAAGAGGAGTTCCAGTCCATTCCGATAATAGAAGAGCCATCAAGTCCTACTCAAACATGATCCTGTGTTGAATCCATGATCTCGTGTGCATCACCAGAATAAAAAGTAACATTTGAATATTTGTCAAAATCAATTGTAGTTAGATAAGGAGGACCAAGTGGTAGCAGTCAGAATAGTGGTAGTAGTGAGTAGAGTCAGAATTAGAGTCAACCAACATCACCAAGAGGACGAACTACATCGAAAAACATGGCTAGGGTGGATAATCCACTTAGGTTGTCAAAGTTCCAAGGAATCAGGTCAGAGGATCCAAAACAACACTTGTTTATTTGTCAAACAATTTGGGTCACAAAGAATGTACATGATGAAGCTATGAAGATTGCAAAATTAGTGACCACATTTATAGGTCATACACTAGTATGGTATATGAAGTTGCAGAGCACCACGCCTACAAGACAGGTCATGACATTGTCAGAGATTAAGCAAGCACTATTGAATGAGTTCAATAAGCCAAAGTTGGAGTCACAACACATCAAAGAATTGAAGGAGATCAAACAAGTATAGACATAGTCGATATGGGAGTACGACCAAAGATTTAAGGATGTGATGAGTAGATTAACTTTATAGATCCCATATCAACAACACCAAGAATGGTTTATTGCAGGGATTCTACAACACATTCTTAGACCATTGATCTAGTAGAAGGTTGCATCATAGCCCAAGGCACTAGAGATTGCAATGAAACTGGAGTCATCTTCGATGGGAGACAATGGAGTAATGGTGCAAGTTTAGACATAGTTGGTTGCATTGACAATTCAATTAGAAGAAATAACAAAGGGAAAGGAGAAACATGAGAAATTCTGGTGTATAAAATATAGGACCGAAGGCCATCACAAGGATGAATTCACACCATTCACGCAATATTTGGAGACAAGAGCACTGAATCCATTGTCGGGAGGAGTATATTGTGAGATATGTAATAAATGGGGCCATCACCCAACTGAGTGTCCACTAATATAGAAGTACCAGAGTACGCCTAAGAACTTGTTTTGCATTTTTTGCAAATTTGTAGGACACGAGGAGAATTATTGTCGTGCGTTTGACTTAATGAGGGAACACACCTCCGATATGTACATGATTTAGGAAGAAAATGTTGCAGTATAAGCGGGGGGTCTGAAATACAACAATCAAAGAGGTTTCAATCAATGGAACAAAGGAAAATCTAGCCAAGGACGCAGTAGAGGGAACTTTGGAAGAGGAGGAAGAGGATCGATTATATATTACAAGTGTAATCAACCTGGACAATTGGACCGCGACTGCCAGAATCCATGTACGATGTGCACATATTGCAGAGTATTGTATCACTCAACAGAAGACTGTCCCCAACTAGTTGTGAAGTGGCATGCTAGAGGAAAGCAGAAACCGAATCTGAATCAGAATGTGTAGATGATATCAGCCGAAAGACACAATGTAGGACCCAGAGTAGTTGTTGTTATGCGTGGAGGAGATAGAACATGGATTGATAAGACAAATGAAGGAAAGTAGATGGAACAATGGGTAAGAAAGTCAGTAGGATCCATACTAGATTTTGATCCTCAACAAGAAAAGGAGACATATCAGATGGCAAGGAAAGAATTACTCATAATGGATTGGGGAGCATCAACATCAACGACACCTCATAGAGAAGATCACACAATGCCAAAGAAGCCAATAGTGAAGGTAAGTACATTGACAAAATTATTGAGAAATTGTGTAGATATAATCAAAGATGAGGCTACACTAAATACATTATACAACATGATTTATCATTGTACAAAAGGAAGGGAAACTCTTGTTGTACAAAGGATGGTAAATCAGTTACTGTGCAAGAAGTGAACCATCGAAGAATTCAGATTCAGTGCACATATTGGAGAGTATCATTTGGATAATATTATTTTGGACTTAGCGTCTAACGTGAATGTGTTACCTAATTAGACATGGGAGTTGATGGGAAAATCCAAGTTGGTATGGTCTCTTTTGCAACTAAGGTTAGCGAATCAAAACAAGATAGTTTCGATTGGTCGGTTGATAGGAGTACCTGTGAACATAGATGGGGTACACAACATGGAAAACTTTTAAGTTATTGATATTGTGGAAAATAGTCAACCATATCTAACATTGATGGGATTGGAATCGGATTTTGATAACCAAGTGATCATCAACTTGAAAAGGAGGGAGATGATATTTGAAGTTGGAGATTTGAAAGCCACTGCACCCTTGGACCCATCAGAAGGAAAGAGATACATAGAACCAACAAGAGGGAATGATATTTCCAATTTATATAACATGACCGCACGGATGGAGGATTATTTCAACCCAACAACAAATGGCGAGTTGAGTTGGTGAAGTATTAGTTTATGTGCGTCATATTTTGAAGTGGGTCTAGAGAATTGGCAATAGAGAATGCATGAAGTGTCAACTAGATGATTAACTGATATAATTATGTTTGTAAATTAATTCGAGTTGCAGGTACCCGAACAATAAAGGAGGTTAACATTGGATGTGGTATTAAAAGTGAATCCATCTAGATGGTGGGCTGCACACAGAGAGAGAAAAAAATATTGGTTACAATGCAACAGATTAATGAAAATAAGGTTTTCCACTGAGGGAGAAAATATTGCATAGAAATATACAGGGGAGAGTGACCCGATAGGTCATGTGAAACAGTGTAGGTATGTTTTGGGATCTATACTAGAGACAGAGTGGAAGCACAAATTTATACACATACTGGACACAATTCCAAAGAAATGGTATATGTGGTTGGAAATGTGCAAGGAGACAACAATATGGGAAGAAATGATCCAGAGGTTCAAAATCAAGTTTACATTTGAACATGAATCTACATCAATAGATACAACGCTACAAGAGATTTGAACGAAGATATTCTCAGAAGAAGAGATGATGGAGGTGATACCATTATTCAATGAGAACAATGCCAAGATGACTATTCGTGAGCTACTGGAATGCTATAATGTAGCCAAGGAAGAGTATGATGAATAGGATCCTAGGAATGTACATATGCTTGAGATAGAAGGAGAATGATGCATAGAAGGATCATAGCTCGAATCCTCCACATATACACATCCTATAAAGACAGGGAAGGTAAACATTGTGATTACAGAGAATCCCAAGTTTGTGTAGATAAGGGACTATTGGAGTGAGGATACAGTTGAGAAGGTTGCATACTTACTATGAGAATATCGAGACCTATTTACAACGAATTTTTTAGAGATGAAGGGAATAATAGGATACTTAGGAGAGATGAAGATCCCACTAAAACCAAGAGCTAAGCCAATGCACCAGAGGCCTTACAGGCTAAATATGAGGTATAAGGAGAAGGTGAAAGTTGAAATAGATAGGATGTTGGACGTAGGAATCATTGAACCAATAGAATAATCTGAGTGGATCAGTCTGATGGTGGTGCAGGACAAGAAGACAGGAGGAATCAAGGAAGTTAAATGACACATGCTTACATGACCCATTTACAACACAATTCATGGATGAGGTATTGGAGAACGTAGGAGGACATGAAACTTACTCCTTTACAGATGGATTATGTGGGTACCATCAGATAAGGATCACACAGGAAGATGGATGCAAGACAATGTTTGTGACAGAATGGGGAAGTTATCAGTACACGGTCATGCCCTTTGGATTGAAGAATGCCCCTGCGGTGTTTTCTAGGGCAGTAGTTGTAGCATTCAAGGAGTTCATACATAAGTTCCTAGAAGTCTACTTGGATGATTAGAAAGTGATCAGTCTACCAAAGGATCATATAGAATTTCTTATACTTATGTTGGATTGGTGCAAGTAGTGTCATATTTTGCTGAACTTGAAGAAGAGCATTTTTTGTGCACTGTTTGGAATTTTTTTGGGACATTTAGTGTGCAAATAGGGACTATTGGTAGATCCAAATAAGGTCACAGTAATTTTGGAGTTATAACCACCTACATTAGTAAAAAAAATGAGGGCGATGTTGGGTCATACAAGTTATTATAGGAAATGTATTAAGGGATATGTGCAGATCACAACAGTGATGGAGAAGTTACAAAAGAAGGAAGTGAAGTTTCAATGGAATGAAGACTTTCATAGGGGGTTGCACACCTTGAAACATAATTTAGTGACCGCGCCAATTTTATTTTTTCCATATTGGAAAAAAAAGTTTCATGTACACATGGATGCATCATCCACAACATTGGGAACAATAATATCCTAGCCAGGGGAAGGAGACATAGATCACCCAATTGATTTTTCCAGTAGGAAGCTGTCTATAAAAGAGACAAATTATACAAAGACAGAATGGGAAGGATTGGTGATGGTCTATGCACTACAAAAATTCAGGCATTATCTATTGGGGCCTCACTTTAATATGCATACATACCATTCTGCATTAAAATACTTAATCAACAAACCAATGTTGGGGGGGAGAATATGAAGGTGGCTCTTATTATTCCAGGAATATAACTTTGAAGTCATAGTGAAACAAGGGAAAATGAATGCAGGATCTGATCATCTATCGTGCATATTTTCAGGGGAAGATGCATGAAATTTAGATGACAACTTCCTAGACATACAATTATTTGTAGTAAGGATGGTCGATGATTTTTTTTGGACATCATACAGTTTTTAAACATAGGCATGGATCCATCCGAGATGATTGTATTATAGAAGAAATAATTCATAGTGAAAACAACAGATTATCAATTGATTATAGGGAATTTATACAAGGTGGGTGCACATGGAGTACTGAGATGTTGTATGATGGAGCACAAAAGGCCAATAATACTTGAAGAAGCACACGATGGGATTGTTAGAGGAAATTACGTAGGGAAAGAAAATACACACAAGATTTTGTGTAGAGGGATTTGGAGGCTGACACTTCATAAGGATGAGAAGGAATACTGTCGTTCATGAAATGTATGTCAATGAGTGGGAAACCCATCTAGGAGGGATGAAATGCCTTTGAATCCATAGGTTATGTTGCAAGTATTTTAGAAATGACCCATAGACTTTGTGGGGCCAATTAACCCACAAGAAAGAAGATCAAGGGCAAGGTATATCATTACTGTGAAAAATTATTTGACAATATGGGAAAAAGAATCCCCCGTTACAGACTGTACTGCGGAAATTTTTGCGCAGTTTCAGTTCAAAAATGTAGTCACAAGGTTTGGATGTCCGCGCATATTACTCAAAAATCAAGGGATACACTTTCTAAACAAAACAATTGCAACATTGATTGAGGAGTTCCATATTCATCATCAAAAGAGTACCCCATATCACCCTCAGGACAATGGAACCATGGAATCTTTTAACAAGATTTTGTAGAATGTCTGGACAAATATTTACAATGTAGGGAAAGACGATTGGGAATTAAGAGTTCTTGCAGTATTATGGGCTTACATGTATACAAGTAAGAAGTTGAAAGGAAAAACACCTTTCAGGTTGGTCTATGGGAAAGAAGCAATAATGCCAATGGAGTTTATTTTATTGATCCTGTGCATTACAACAATCACAGAGCTATCATATACTGGTGCAATAGAGGAACAATTGAAACAATTAACATATCTTGAGGAAGATCGGTTTGTCACAAGATTCCATTAGAAGGTTTAGAAATCCAGAGAGAAGGCCTGACATTATCAACACATTAAACATAAGAAGTTTCAAGTTGGAGATTTGGTGCTAATCTATGACAACAAGTATATGCAGCATCCAGGGAAGTTTCAAATGTATTGGTTAGGACCTTATGTGATTCAAAAACTAACATAGACATGTGTTGCAAGGATTGAAACCTTGAATAGATAAGTCTTGTAAGGAATGGTGAATGAAATTCGACTGAAAATCTATAGAGACGACCGACAGGCTGTGTAGTAATTTGGGTTGTGTCATAATACATATATTATAGTAGTTGTATCATAGTAGGCAAGAAAAGAAGGAAACAAAAATAAAAAATAGATATAGGGAAAATAAAAAGAGGGTTCAAGTACCAAGGCATAAGAACATGCACATAACGAATGGTTATCACATATCATTATAGCACTGCACCAAACTAGGAGATACAACATGAAAGAGACAAACTATGATGCATACAGAGAAAAAAACAATGAACTAGTGTGCAGTTGGGAAATGACAAGACCATTAGAGCGATTAAAGCACATAAATTATGGTTACACATTAGGAGTGTCAGGTCATAAAAGCATCGTATAAGTATTAAATGGAAAAATCCGTTGGAAATCAAGATAGATCGGTAGCATGAGTGATAAATCACATGGTGGATTTTGTAATAAAAATGCAATTATGGAAAAACTGTGCAACCATGGTGATGGATTGGACAAGTTGGTTAAGTAAGGATGGGATAGGTACGGTCAACATGAAATCACCAAAACATAAGAATATCGTTAAGTGTAAATCAGTCTTTCATATCAGTGAGATCTAATAAGAGAAAACCAGAGCAAATTCGAAAACAAATCCGAGCTACAACTTCTTGAGAAGACGCACAGTGCCAGTTCAGGAACTTGTCACCCAAGATGAATGGGGAAATATACACTCACAGTACCACTAGTCCCCCCTGGGATGATTAGGGAAGGGGATATTCTTTGAGATACTTCCAACCTCAAGTTTGTGGATCATGACATTACCGATGAATGACCATTTCTGGAGCTGTCTAGGGAAAAATACTCATCTGCTGAGAATGTATCAGATGTAGAGGCTCACATCACTTCCAACATAAAATTGCACACAGATTTGAACATAATCAGCAACAGGTTTGGGGGTTACGAACACTTCATAATAGTAAATGAGAAGGAAATAGATCAGGATCGCACTGAAAGAGAGGTTTCCCAAAAATTGGCTTTGTGTATGATGACTAAACTAAGCTTGAAGGATTTACCAAGGGGCATAGGCAAAGAAGAGGATGGTATCATGCTCAGTAAACCTCAGTGAATTATTGACAGAGACGACAATTATAGGAAGAGGAGGCTTGGCAAAATTATTTTTCCAAGTAGAAGCAATGGGGTTTCCATGAGAAGCATGACACTTGATGTTGTCATCCAGACTTAGGCCGCCATTAGGTGGGGAGAGGCCCTCAAGATGGAGAAGGAAGAAACTCTAAGTATTATTATGAAGAATCACAAGGAACAAGAGGAGAAGGATAAGAATGCGCTTAAGAAAAATGATGAAGCCAGGAGCATGGTGAATAAGACCCAAGGAGCAATCCAAAAGTTGTATAAATCAATTCTAGAATTTCCCCTAGTAGTTGAAGCGACTATGGAGGAACAAGTGCAGACAATCAGTGAATTCATAAAGGGATTTTTATAAAATATAGAATATTTAAATATAAGGAGCATGCCAGGATTTCCACTAGAGGTGCACGGAGGCAGAAAGAGAACGAAAACCACAACAATTGCCAACATCATGAAGATTAAGGGCAAATGCATGAAACTTTGTGAGGAGAATGTGAAGGTGTAGACAAAGTTGATAGAAGATCTGAATATGAAGGTCATATATTCCAAGCTAGTAGAGGCACAAGAACATGAACAAGAGGTGGAAAAAAGGATCAATACACTACCACCAGTAGCGTGCATGTCATCCATTCTGGCTCAATGGGAGGCATAGGTAGAAGTGGAGAAAATGAGGGATCAGAGATTGGTACCACTACAAGAAGAGGAAGTGTGGGTAATTGGAGAGTTTACTATGATGCAAGGTAGGGTCAAGAAAGTAGCAATGGAAGCATAGGAAAAAATTACAAACTTTACTGTGGACAAAGCAGAGGAGATAACATTAACATAGGTCATAAGCATAAAAGAGGTAGAGGGAGAAAAGGTTGCCTCTCAAAATTTCATTTCGGCATGGAAGAGGAAGAAATAGGCATGAGTGGATCGGGAAGAGACACACGTGAGTGTTGGGGACATGTTGGACATGCAGTCTTGAAAATATTTTTTACAGTTTTGAGAAAGTTTTGAGGAAAAATCCTAAGTATATGAAAAGTGTGCAGAAGGAGGAAAGTGCGCAGAAGGAGAAAAGTGCACAAAAGGAATATAACACATATCTTGAAGAATAAATCTAGAATAATAAAGTAAGGAAATAAAGCATAATATGAGAATGACATCCCAACATTCTAGAAATAAAAGAGCAATAAAAAATCAACATGAAGACTGAAAAGTAGAAGAAAGGCATTGAACATCCGGTTAACTAACCTGGCCATGCATTGTTATGGGATATTTGTGGGATGAATAGATTAGGGTTTTTATCCCTATATTTTGGTATAAATATGTAACTGGTTGGAAGATTAGTGGTTCATCATGGTCGTCATTCATTGTCATTGTAGTACTAGTTTTTGTTGTTATTTTTGGTTCAGCTAGGTACTATTCTGATGAAGTTTTGTGACAGATTAGGTTATGCTATAGTATGCTGATTGTTTATTGATACAAAGTTCTAGAGTTCTTGAATGTAGCAGTCGAAGGTTGAGAAGGATGAATAAAGGAATGGTAAAGAGATGTTACAGAATTTTGCATTGTCTGTTTTTCTATGTTTGATTATGAATACTATTTGTATGCATCATAGAATATCTTCGTCATATAGTAAAGTATGGTGCAATGATTCATTACTTTGATAGTAACAAATCTATACAATAATCTGGGATATGATAATTATGGGAATCTGAATCATGAGTAAGTTAAGAACTTAACAAAACATAATTATGCACACAACATAATAAGGAAGAATATTGGTTCTTTTAGTCGCCATAGATACCTCAAGTGAGACTTCAGTTGCACAAGCAGGTGATGCCGAAAGGGTCTCCGGTGGGTTTTGTTGGCCTTAGATAAACCAAACCTTGGGTATTTTAACCCGCGCACAGCACAATGTTAACACATGGATATTTGCATCCAACTTCTTTCTGCAATCATTAGGGATGTGAGCCCATGAAACACATCCAAACACATAGAGGGGGTCGACATAGGGATTCTTCCCATACCATCGTTCAACTAGATCCATGGAAGGAACAACTCTATTTGAAATGTGATTGGGAAAATAATTTGCACAATACACTGCTTCATCCTAGAAGTGAGGAGGCAAGTATTTGTCTTGCAAATGAAATCTATCCATTTGGACCAACATCCTATTCTTCTATGGAGTGTGAGGAATCGACCATTTCCAGTCAATACTAGATCAAAGTAGGTGTTCTTCAAAATGTCAATTTACATACTCACCACCATTGTATGATCTCAAGAATTTGATGGGTCAATCACATTTCTTCTTAGGAAAGGCCCAAAACTCCTTGAACTTCTCAAATACAAGGTTCTCATTTTT
>JZKD02S0173139.1:289684-321786 GCA_000966675.3 Picea glauca | reverse complement strand
TGCACATCCAATTCCGGACCCCCCCCTACCGCTAAAGGCAGAACAGTAAGGGGGCTTCAGAATGGAACCTCAGTCGTAGATCTGGACGGGTGGACTCTGGCCGTCCAGATCTACTCGTCGCTTATCCTAAAGCATATTCACGTCGTCGCTTATCCAAAACTCATCAAGCATCCATTTAATTTTGGGCACAAAAACCAATGTACACAGGTTGTAGTGGTGCAACTTGCATATACACATGTTGTACAATAGCTAGGATGCATATATGTGGAAAAACATTTTTTTTTAGCTCTGGTATTTGCAAAAAGGGACTTCAATTACGCATAGGGAAATGGAAAAAGGCCTTCTGAGAAAATTTTCACAGGGAGAGGAAAATCTTGCTATAATAGATGTCCCCTAATGTGTGAGGTCAAAGGAATATCTGCAATGGAAAAAATACATTATAATACCTAGAAGTGGATTCATGAGGACCCAACTGGAAGAACTAGTTTCTCATGAGGATATTACAATCTGTATTGACTTTGCACACATGGCTGGTAATTTGAGTTACACTACGGATCCATGTGAAAATATACCAAAGATTTTTTCATGGCCATGAGTAGGAAATACAAAGGTGGCTATATTCCAAAGGCTATCATAGTCATGAACAAGGCCTAGTAGAACCAGTCTCAAAATCAATCTGAATATGTGTGTATACGATGGAGTACAATCTGATCTCCCATGGCCACTGAAGTCACATAGGTGTTGGTCTAATGAATGATAGAAACACTTAGGAAAGCTATGACTATGAACTGATGTCTTCAAGTCTTCTACATGATCCGCCAAAGGTGCAAGTCTACATCGTGTGAATAAACGAGTTGAGGTCAAACACAATGAGACTTTGATTGATTACCAGTCATTAAGGTATACTGTTAACAAACACAAGAAAACCTATTGATATTGAAAGTATATATCAAGGCATTGAGTAGATTCTTACAAGTGTGAATAAAGGTGTCAGGATCGAACACTTGAAGAATCCATCGATCATGAGACATTGATGTATTCCCAACTGTCGATGGCGGGAGAAACTTCCAATAATGACTGCAAGCCTCTAGGTACTCATAGGAATCTAGGTCTCATTTCCAGAATAGATGAGTTGAAGTCGATGGAAGGAGACCCGCTGAAAGGAGAGCATTGAGGCATCTCTCATCATTCAACATGAGTTACAAAGAAGGAGCTTGATGATTTGGAGGAAATCATACGAAGAACATGTTCATGAACCAATGATCCTGTGTGTCTTTCACGTGTACTAGATGCAAGAGGTACACGAAAAAGACCCTCTCAATAGCAGCCAATAAGGAAAATTGTTGACAAAGGCAGGGAAACTACCAACAAGGCTAATGGAATCCAAGACACTGCACAAATCCTAATGTGTGAATAGATTTATTGTCGTCGAACACAAGGGAAACCATCCAGTAAGCGACCAATGATGAAATGTTGATTGTTGGGTTCAAGGTTACCAACCAATGAGGAAAGTAAGGCCAGGGTGAAAAATAGGAATACAACTTCATGTGATTCTGAGACACACTGAGGGTATGGATGACATGAAAAGTCAAGAGTTCTGAGGAATGGACGATGTAGGTTGATAGACATCCTTTGAACAAGAGCATGAGACATATGGAAGACTTTGGCAACATAGACTCAATGATGAAACTTTGATATGCCGAAGGCATCAATCAAACTCTCCATAGGGACTGGAAGAGTAACCAGATGGGGGAGTAAACTCTATTTAATGAGCTTAACTTCCTAAGTTCATGATAAACCCAAAATTTTGATGACAAGTGGACTCAAAAATTTTGTGCTATGTTCAAAGGCGACAAGACTACTGCCAATATAAGATAATATTCTTTTCTTGCCTGTCTTTTTTGTTTTTTCACAGTCAAATGAATGCTATGATACAGAGGAGGAAACAAGTGTCACAAGTAAGAAATCTAGTTCCAATAGTGGAACATACCTATTCTCAAATCAAGGAGGTGCATGCGAGAGATGGACACTCGGGGGAATGTTTCCTCTTGGGTACAGGGTGTCAAGATGCAAATGATATAAACAAGGCTCTGCTTGGCTGCTGATGAAAATTGCTGAGGTGAAAGGATTATAAGGCAAAAGTGAGAACCAACAATAGGCTCAATAATGCAAGCAAGAGAATGAGATGCAATTAAAACTTAATGAAAAAAAATGTCCTTTTTCATAATCTTAGTCTACTTGGTTTGAAAAAGGGATAAAATTTCACCAAATAGATGTCCTTTCAAATCCAATTTACGAGTGTGAAAGAGACAAGTTCACTCGACAATATTTTTTCTTTTTGAGAGAGTTGAAAAAGATCTTAAATCAGACTCGTTTGGGAGTCCTCTAGGTATAGGTCAACACATTTATGAGTAAGAAATGAGTTTCAAACATAAAGTCATGTATTAACTATAAGGGACTCCCGATCCTATGGACAAAAATATTTGCATGGGAACCAAATGAAGCAGGGGATCTAACTAGGGTACCCTTGTTTGGTAAGTCTCTACCATTCGATAAACAAACTTCTAGTTGCAGATAGAAGGTTTTGTGTCGCTATAAAATGGGTTTGTACCTAAGGCATATGAGCTGCAGTCATAGGATGATGCAAGTGTGCATGATGGATTGAATACCTATCCTATATGCTGGGTAATGAAAATACCTGTCCAAAGTTATGAACGAATGACATGGTGCTGAAAACTGCAAGAATCCCTAGATAAAACTACCAAAACCAACTCCATCCACTATCGTATTAGTCCATTAGGAAAAAATATTGTACGAAACTATGTAAAATGGATAAATTTTTTCTATAAATAGTAAAAAAGACAATTTTACTATACCTTTTATATTGTTTACCCAAATAGTGGATTTTGGACCAAATTGCCTCCGAATTTCAACTACTGATTACGGGAGCTATGAGCGACATAATCGGCGATGTTCTGGACCAAGTAATTCATCTTTCTCTCCTCTTTCTTTTCAGTGGATTAAAATTTGTAACTAGGCCTCCTTTTTAAATTTATCTAAGGCGCCACTTCAAAACTAAGGTGTACACGAGCTACAGTTTATCGGGTCATGTATACACATACTTATATGCAGTTATTTGAAAAACAGACAACGTATAAGCATCCCTATACGCGACTGTGTACACTATAGCTCACATATATGTCTGTGGATAATGTTTTTTAAATATTTCTAACTCAAAAATGGGTTTGAATCTTCCAAGATGGTGCTAGAGTGGAGAGAAAGAGAGCATGAAGAGGTGGATGCTATAATGGAGAGAGATCCAGGGGCCCAAATGGCCTTAAAAATATGTGGGTTATACAAGTTTTGGGCTCTCAAGTGAGACTGCTTCAACTACTTGTGAACTACTCAGATCTGGATATTGAGACCCTCAACCTTGATGGACAACCATTGAGGATTGAAGTTGAGGGCATATACTTCTTGACGAGATTTTTGTTTCGGGGTGAGGTGGTCAAACTCAAATCCCTGGGAGTTGGAAGTGGCATGAACATAGAGGATTACATAGCCACTCATTGCATTGCAGGGACTGAGAAGGTAGGGAGCCAACTCTCAATCAGAGCGATCAACAATCCGAGTCTCAAGATTGTTGTTCTAGTTTTGACACAGATCATAGGGTCGACCTCTTTGCACCAAGAATCGAGGCCACTTATCTTCTATTCAATGGAGTTCTTGCGACGCACAGTTTAGGACTGGTGCACCTCACTGCTGGCCAACATGAAGAGCCAGCTAATAGACTGCAAACTGTTTATAAAGATAAACTTCAGGTTCGCATCTATCCTTTGCAGTTTTTTTCTTCGAGTAGGTTCTAGGCTTGGGCCCTAGAGTTGAGATTTTTCTGCATGGACCTCACGATACAACCATGGCACGGTGGATCGAGGTGATGAAGCGACAGGGGGGTGGTAGGGTGCCAACACCCTACAACAATGATTTTTTCTTCTGGTGGATTCGGTAGGTGATGGATTTGGAGGACTACCCTTACACAAGGATTGACTTCAGAGGATATATGGACATGCAGTTACCACAAGGTTCTGCCTACAGAGACATAGGTATGTCAAAGTTATTGAATATTTCATTTTTTTGTATTTTTGAATAAGAAAACAAAAATATTTTTGGATGATGTCAAGTACTAACTAAACATGTGTGTGACGTAGACATAGGCCCATGATGGTTGGAAAGACTTCCACGACATTGGTGGAGGCACTGGGGAGATGAGGCAGTGGAAGGGAACACATATAGAGTGATTCAAAATGTGCATGGAAACATGTCTCGTTTGAAGCAGAGGATTCCCATGGTTCAGGTGGAGGATCTGTCCGAGGCTATGCATCGCCAGGTGGTAGGTGTGCCCCATGCATGGGTATCAATCTTTCAACGTCTCCCAAATGCTATAGTCTCCTATCATGACACTCATCTAGCGCTACAGGCGTAGATGTCGTGACTATTGTATAATTGGTTGTATATGTATATTGAGGGTGTCAACCCCAATTTTGTACTATAAAATCATATATTTTGGAGAGATGAAATATATAAAAGAACATTGATATTCGACTTTACTTATGTTATAATGTGTACATTGATGAAAATGTTTTCTTTTCTTTAGTTATGTGATAAATTCCAATCTAAAATAAAATTAGCATATGCATAGAATACATAATTAGAACTTCTAGGTATGTGATGATAAGTAATAAAATCAAATTGTCGTTCTAAAAGTCATACCCGTAAGAATCATCGGAGTAGAGTAGGATCACACACACGATAATTGTCGTTCAACTAACGTACTACTAAATGGGAGTCCAGAAAAACTTCTAAAGAGTGAATACCATGTGAAATGGCATCGCACAAAAGTTCTATAACAACACTATATTCAACCACATTATTCATGGATGGCCCTAGGAAAACGCCACCTGAAGACACTAGTAGAACCTTGGGTGAGTAAACAACCCAAGAAGCAGAAGCCAAGTTCTATGTATGACAACTGGCCCCGTCTATGAATCCTAAGTAGACCGAAGACTCCGTTGACATATTCCAACCAAGTGAAAACTTGATAAGAAAGATGTAGATAAAAACAAAGGGAAAAGACATATACACTAAAATACATTAGTATACAAAGAGTTATGCCCAAGCTTGGGGCTCAATCGTAATAAACTTTCAAATAGAGCCCATTCCCGGGCTCAGCCAACATGTTCCCTTCATAATCTCCTAATTCATAGGCTCCTTTTTCTAAGACATGTCGCACGATATAAGGACCGTGCCACATGGGTGCGAACTTGCCTACCCCCAGTGGTTCTTTGGCTTGATCATATAGAAGGACCAAGTCACCCTCAACGTACTGTGGAGGACATACAAACTTATCATATTGGACCTTCACAGATATTTTATTCTCTTCGATAGTCATAGAGGCGTTTCGACACTACTCATATAGAATATCTAGGTGTACAAGGCATTGTTTGAGATCGAAAGTGTCAGGTAGGAGCGCAACTGCCAATCTTAGAGAAGGGATTTCAAATTCAATAGGTAAGATCAAATCCACACTGTGTACTAACTGGAAAGGAGAAAAATTGGTGGAAGTCTTGACCATGGTTCGGTATGACCAAAGTGTTGGATAAATCATGATATGCCAGTCAGATTTGTTGTGGCTGACACTTTCTGCAAAATGGTCTTGAGAGACTTGTTCACGGCCTCTACTTGTCCATTTTCCTAGGGGTAGTAAGGGGAAGAATGAACATGCGTAAACCCCAGTTTTGATGCTAGTTCCTTCATCATTTCATTCTGAAAGTGACCACCATGGTCAATGAAAATCTCACTTCGGATTCTGAACCTTTCTATAATTTGATTGAATACGAAGAAGGCAGTAGTATTACCATCATATTTAACTATAGGCATGGCCTCGACCCACTTAGTAAAGTATTCTATGACCACGATAATGTGATGATGCCCCCCAACCAAAGTTGGGTGCAATCCACAAAATCCACCCCCCACTTGGTGAAGGGGCCGATGGTAATGAATGGATGGAGAGGGGCTGGATGCAAACGTATTTTCTAAGTGAACACCTGGTATGGGTGACACTTCTTAACCGCTTCGATGCAATCTTTAAAAATAACCGGCTCGCAAAATTTTCTCGACTATCGCAAGTCTGGATAGATGCCCACCACAATCCCCACTATGGCAGTCATTTAGAAAAAAATCAGCTTCTTTGTGAGTAAAAAAAAGACACAGGATATTATCAATTCCTCGAAGATACAGAGTTTCACCGACGATAAGGTATTTCTTATCTTTTTATCGTATACGTCATCGGTCATCTCGTGAGAGATTCTGAGGGAACTTCAAATTTTGAATATAGACAACAATATATCCATACCAGGGGTCTGACGATGAGATGAGGAAAATGTGTTCATCTACAAATGAATCGACATGAATACCATCCTCATCTAACCTAGGGAAGTCAGATATTAACTATGTAAAAACTAGTGATTTTTTGGACTTCGCAGAAGCGAAATCGAGATAAAATTATTGTAAAATGACAATCCATTTATTGTACTTTCCCCCTATGATACGCCTCATAAGGATGTATTGAAATGGATTGACATTAAAAAACACAATATTTTTTCAAAGCAATATATAATGTTGTAATCGTTTAAATGCGTGAATGGAAACCAAAGCTATTGTTTCAACATGAGAGTATTTGAGTTCAGGGCCGACTAATTTTCGACTAAGATAGTAAATGACGTGCTCACAGAACTCATCATCTTCCTAAAACAAAATCATACCAATCATTTCTTTAGAATAAACGGCATAAATCAAGTAATCTCTATCGTAGTCTGGAGACTTCAATAGAGGCGTCGATACCAAGGCTTTCTTCAAAGCATCGAAGGATTCCTGGGCTCGCTCATCCTAGATAAAAGGAGTGTCCTTCTTTAGGAGATGCATGAAACCCTTAGTAATATTGGCATAGTTCACTATAAACCATTGTAAAGAGTTATCTTTCCCCTATAAACCTAGAAGTTGATGAATAGTTTGCGGGGCAGGAAATTAAAATATTGCCTCAACCTTTAATGGATCTACCATGATCCCAGTCTCAAAGACTAAAAATATTAGAATTTGACCTAACCTAATGCAAAATATGCATTTATGAGGGTTCAAACGGATGTGATAATGGTGACATATTTTAAAAACTAGTCGAAGGTGTTTAGGGTGATCCACTCTCCTACGGGAGTGAGCAGAGAGATCATCGAGATAGGCTTTGACTATGTGATTGAGATCATGAAATGCAAAGGTCATAGCTCGTTGGAATGCTGCTCTAGAGTTCTTAAGACTGAAAGGCATATTCCAGTATGCAAAATTACCCCAAGGGAAAATAAATGTCATCTTATGTTGGTCCTCGGGTTTAATCTGAATTTGGTTATACCCTGAAATTTCATCCATGAAAAACAACTTCGCTTCCATCACATTCATCGAGGATCTGATTAATGAAGGGTGTCGTGAAGTTGTCTTTGGGACATTCCTTGTTCAGGTCATGAAAATCCATGCATACATGGATGGTTCCTTGATTTTTATTCACAGGAACAAGATTGGATACCCATTTAGTCAAGGGAACTAGGTAGATAAAGCCAACGTTAAGCAGGTTTTCTACCTCTTCCTTAATAGCAGTGGCCTTCCTAGGATTGACAACTCTAAGTCATTGTCAAACATGATTAGCATCTAGGTAGGTTTTAATCTTATTCTTGAAAATTCGAGGTTCGATTCCTATCATCTCTTCATATGACCAAGATAATACATCACATAATTCTTTGAAGAGCTCGGTGTAGATCAAAATTTCTTTCGGTGAACAATATGCACCGATGTATACATTTTCAATATTTCCAGGGGTATGAGAGATATCGATCATGATGGTAGGGAAGATACTCGCCATGTTTCCTTCGACATAAATGTCGTTCATATCAGGTGGAACTATGGAATGACTGACTATCTTGTTCAAAGTAGATCTAAAATCATTTTTTTTTATTCTGGAAAGATCTGGGAGAAAATAAGAGAGATGATGCATATCCTCTCGTGGCCTATCAAAACCATTCATGGACTCTATGATATCTTCATCCGAAGGTAAAGTTTCATCGAGGCAGTCATGTGAACAAGATGATGAAGTGGCCCATACATGCTCTAGAACAAGATCCTCCTTGTCCGTCAGTGAGGTAATAGGATTTTGATTGGCGGAAGATTCAAGAACAACTTGATAAGCTATCTCCACTACCAATAGTGGCATGGCCATTCCAGTATGTGATTGGTCTTCACAAGACGCATTCGAGGAATTTAGGGTCCAAGGATCGTTAAAATACGAAGTGCGGAAAGGAACAAACCTCTCTGATGAAGCAGACCCATTGGACATGGCGTATATATGATGAAACGGGAAGTCAAAGATACCCATAAGAGATGAATACATTCAAACACTGACATTCTCAGTTTCTGGCTGAGAATTATCGATCACGAGGATCGGTGTCCAACAGATGTATTGGGGCTAGCGTACGCAAAGGAAAATTGATCGATAGTTATGATATTTCCATCGTGAGGAAAGAAAAGAGTGCAGAAGACAGACGATACAATTGCAGTCATAGAATAAGTCCAATTGCATCCTAGTAACAAGTTATAGTCGAGGGGAGCATCAACCACCTTGACATCCACCTCTACCGTCTTCCCACATAACTAGACCGAAAAGGAAGGAAGAATAATGTGAGGGTGGAAGGAATGACCGTAAAAAACACTCAACATGTTCGGAGACTAAGAAAGGGTCGGAGATTCAAGGGCTTTCCAACAGACCAGGGACATCACACATGTTGCAACACCTTCATCAACAATAGTAAGTTTGATGGTTAACTTTGAGTAACCCATGTGGATTTGGAATTCCACATGGTAAGGAAAGCGAGGCTTCACATATGTGACATCAAACTTGATAACTTTAGAGCCATAAGGATCTAGAGATCCTAACATAGATAAAAATGCATTCCTCTGTGAAGGACACATCTGGAGTACTCCAGGGCCGACATCGCAAAAGGGGTTTGACCCAGATCCTCAACAATAGAGTAATTATGGGTGGCTCTAGCATTAGGATTGTGGGTAGAGTTCTTGAGTAATCCTTTTGGAATATGGGACAGGGGCTCTAGTTTTTTGATTTGTAAGGGCGTCTCTGGAGGAGGGGGAGACTCTAGACCAGGAACAGTCTGTGGAGAATTGTAATCGTAAGAATGAGTGGCTACATTAACCTCATATTTAACCATATTGATGCATAAATGATCACCATATTGCGTTGGTGGGTTTTGAATCCCACCCACTGCATTTTCGACATTTGAGGAGCTCGAGGCCATGTGTTGATTATGCGGAAAAGGATTAGTCAGCGCAACGGGTGGTAGAGATAAAATCCTCATAGCTTCCACAAGTTTTGGGCATAAGTGGGTAAGGTGATCGTCTTTACAAAGCTTGCAGGGAAACTTCACCTTCCACCTTTCTTTCTTTCCCTCACCAGCATTACTATTTGACCTATCATTATTACCGTTGTCCTTGGGTTTATTGTTATTCTTCCCACCCTTATGATTATTACCACGTCCTTTATCTTTATTCCCTCTTGGTTGGTGGTTACCATTCGGGTTGGTTGACGATTGCACAGAATGTACATCCGTCGACTGAGTGGGAGTGGAGGACATAGATGAAGTTGGCTCTCCTACAGATTGGTTTAGAGATAACTCTTTCAAATGGTTTGTCACTGAGTCTACATATTTCACATTGGAAGAGCCTACACTGCCATCAGCATGAGGCCCAAGATTTTGTCTAGGGTCATAGTTTGACCTTGGTGCATCTAGAAGAATCTTGTATAACATCCCAAACTGAGCATATATAAGCTCTAACTGTTGGTCTTTAAAAATCCCTTCTTCCTCAGATGTAACCCCGAATGTAGAAAAATCCTTCGAAATATAAGGCTGTAGAGACTTAAGGAACCACTCTAGCAGGAATTTTGGGGGTATGTAGGCCTTGATCAACCTCTTCCATCTACGCCACTCCTGGATGTGATCTGAGATATGAGTGGTCTTGTCCTGATGTAAGGGTGATAGAAGTTCTGTGCCAACATCATAATGAACTGACAATTGGAAGTGTTTGAGGAAGACTAAAACCATTTGATTAAAAGTTCTGTATGTCCCCCTTGGTAGCTCGATATACCATTTCATGGAAACCCCCGTGAGGGTGCATTGAAACAATATTAACCGAATAGAATCATTTTTAAGGGAATTTGAAGGGCACCAAAGGTTAAAAGTAGTAACGTGATCACCATGATCCTCACCAATTTTACCCTCGAATTTTGGAATATTTGAAGGAAGATTAGTGGGGATGGGGGGCCATGTTGGATCATGACACATAGGGTCATTCATTAACTTAGACAAGTCAGGAAGATTGAGCTTGACTAGAAAAGGGAGACAGGGTTGTGCCATCTATCCCCAAGCTCCCTGAAAATATTGTTGTTGGGGAATCGCAGCCCATCCAGGGTTTTGGTAAGAACCATGGCCCTGTCCAGGATTGTAAGACCCTCCTCTGAACTGATTCATGAGGGGTTGGTTGGGCACCATTCCAGTAGGAATGTTATGATGAGGGTTGTAAAAACTTCCCCCAGCCAGAGTGGCTCCAGGTTGGGGGTTTCCCAAGGTATGAAACTTACCTCCTCCAGGTGTGAATATGGAGGATAAAGGTGGATTCATCATGCCAAACATGTTGGTTGGAATCGATATAGAGGAGGTGGGTGCAAAGGAAATACCATGATCATGAGCTTGTCTTCCAGGTTGGTTACTCCATCCAGGAGCATTAGAACCATGATTAAACATGGGGTGATGATATGAACCCGGGAGCGATAAGTTTCCAATAATTGGTTGTTCTGTCACTCCTTCAAAAGGGTTAGTAATAGATCGTTTTACTTGAGAAATTTGCAATAAAAGGTAAAGTTGAAGTCTAATGCGCTTTGAATTTGAAGTGAATGAAAACCTCTTTAGTTTTCCTTATGTGTGATATGTCATGCTTGCATTTAATATACTACGTGCATAAATTCATAGAAAAGCAACATAAGAACATAATACACATAATGGATAAGACACTTCACTTGATAACGAAGTTCACCCTTGCAGTGGGCTACCTCTCTGGGTCATGCTCCAAAGCTTGACCCCTTTATTCTTCTCGATGTAGTGATGTCTCTCCTTTACAAGTTGTAAGGCCAAAGTCTTTGTTCGGTGACAACAACAAGAGATCAGAATGTGATCAGGAATGTATCAGGCTTCACAAGTTCTCATACTCATGAGGCATCCATGATGTTGACATGGACATCATTCCAAAATACTCAATAAATAAAAAGATGAAGAATAAAATATGACCCCCATCAACATGGAGTCATAAAAATCCTTAGATCTGCTACTCAGATCCAAAACATAAATATGCAGCCCATACAAAAGATCTCGGAACCCACGAGAATCAGAACTGCTTCGTTGGCCACTTGTCATGCAAGTGCCACAATTTCTCTGTCACATATAACTGATTGATTTGATGTGAAAGGAAGATAAGAAACAAATAGATAGAAGGAATAAGTTGATCTTGTTGACTTGCTGTAGCTTCACTCTGCTCCTTCAGACCTATAACACACATGCTATGTTGCAACAATTAATGACAAAACAACATAATGAAAAGCATGCTTACATTGGCTTCTCCAACACTTAGCTTGTTGATATGAAGCTCTGTTGTAAAAACAAACATCGTCATTGAATTTGTGTCGTCGAATTACCCAAAAATGACTTTCAAATCGTCTCCATCCGAGTCGGACACTTTCAGGCCCAAGAGACACCTCTGCCTCGGTTATCGTGCCACTACATCTGCAATAAATGACTCATTCTGGAATTAAGATGCTGAAGTTTTTCTTAGATCAGGAAACTAACATCACCACTATGTTCGTGGCATCATTTTACCTAAAAATGACTATCTCCACGCCTCGATCCGAGTCGGGCACTTTCTGGATCCAAGAGGCACCCTCACCTCGATTTGTGTGCCAAAATATATACAGTCCGTACGGATTCCATACAGGCCATATGGGCCATACAGGCGCGCTCCACTCTCGTGCTCCGTGCACTGGTGTGTGGCTCCGAATGCACACGTTGTCTTAACTCAGAACCGGAGGCCCCTTCTTATACAAATTAGCGGCAGTTATGTAATAAATGTGGTTGTTGGTGTAGTGGTTAGTGGAGGCTAAGTTAAGAATTTAGTTGGTGGAGGTCCCAGGGTCCAATCCCATAGGCCTCCCCTTTTGGCAAGTGGTTACAACTTTATGGCGAAGATTTTGGCGTTGGTTTAGCGATGGTTTAAATTGGCGGCGAAAATGGAGGAAAGGCTAAATTTAAAGGCAGTTGAGTTAAGCTCCCAGGCGAGCGGAACCTTATGGTCATGTGGTACAATACGTAACCAGGGGCTGGGCCAAAGGCCTAGTCCCTCTCTTGGCGCATTAGCACAAACTTTACAGTTAAATAATAATTGAACCATATGACAAACAAGGATTAAGGTGTGGTGTAGTGGTTAGCGATGATGCGTGGTGCCTTAGGGCTACTTGGAGGTCACAAGATCGATTCTTGGGGAGTTGAATAATCATTTTCACATTCCATCCATTGGAGGGGTGCCATGTGGCAGCCCATGACTGGGCCACATGGCACCATATAACTGGTCCACATAAAACTGTCACTTGTCAAAATATGATTCGTTAATGAAGTTGACACATGTCATCACCAAACATGCCCATGTGTCTGCCATGCCACGTCATCTTTCCAACTCAGATTTTCCACGTGTCACCCTTGCAGTGGTGCCACGTGTCACTTTGACTTTTGCCTGTTTGACCAAGTTTGACTGAACTTTGACCGCTTATAACTTTTGATCTGTAACTCTGTTTGACGAGCCATTTGAGTCATTAGAAATCTTGTGACGCGCTCTTTGCGATCATGCCATTTTAATGAAGTTTTGGGAACTTTTAGTTTTTCCCTTTCTCTACTTATTGAGGCCATTATGAGCCTCCTAGGATACTTCTGTTCATTCTGGGACACTTCTGAAACTTCTTTGATGTTCCCTAGATCCATCCGGATCAGGTGAAAAGGAGGAAGACCTCCAAATGTAGGAGTCGTTTGTAGGACATGAGCACCACCAAATGAGAATGGAGTATGTGGAAGATCCATTCCCCCAATTCCAATACTAGCATTCATACTAGCCGTAGGGATGGAGGATGAAAATTGCGATGTGAAATTTGACATACCATAAGAAAAAGGGCTAGAGGCCATAGGGATGGAAATAATATTGTATCTCAAAGAGTGACAAAGGGACCCAAAAGGTGTCGTGGCTATAGGTTTAGTATTCACTATAGGATGGACATGAGTGACGATAGGAACCTTTGACACTACAACCATTGTCATTGAAGGTGTCGAAGGAGTACCATTAACTATAGTGGGTGTGGGAGTTGAAGGACTCCCAATATCTTTCTGAATTGATTCAGTACTCATCCTTGTATGATAACAAGACTGGTAAGTGGAGGTGTCTGTACCACGTTTGATAACTTTACGCCTTTTATAAGGAAAAGACTCAAATTGTGGTGGTAATTGTAACAAGTGGAGAGACCTACGGGGAATTTGTTCTAGCTCCACGATGACTCAAGACTTGTAATATAAAAAAAAAAAACCCAAGGCAAAATATTAATCAAAGAGCACACCAAAATAAAATAAACAAAAGGCTAAAATTCACACAAACAAGATAAAGTGGATGAAAGGGGAATCCCTCCCTAAAGTAGGTATGCCTCACCCAGGAGGGACCTGAGACTCCCTGCTAAAGATCGGAGGTATCAAAATCAGTTATAAGGGCCCTCATGGGCTTAAAAACCAGTCAGTCAGATCCCCTCAGAGAGGTAATCCTCCATAAAGGTTATGTGTTGTCCGACCCTTATCTTACCTAGGGTACCTGAAGAATAACCCCTACAAGTAACCTATGTGGTACCTATGTCAAGAAACTAAGTAATCACAATATAACCTATGCGCAGGTGAATAGTCGTAAGTCAGGGCCATCATATGGGAAGGGTAACAAATCCCGAAACCTCGAAAGCACTGCCTCTCATAGAGGTAAAGGTATTATCAATATCCCCATATACAAATAGATCCCCAGAAATATATATGATGCTAAGAAGGTATTGGGGGGATATCCCCTCAAGAAACCACACACTACCTCGTACTTAACTCCGATGTAAGCAAAGCCTCCTGAAGTCACCAATTATACAATAGATTTTCCCACTCCCTTAGTCGGACACATATGTTGATTTAATATCCTTGGAGAAGTTTACTCACAAAATTCTATTCCAAGGCTTGAAATCCTAAGCTAGTTTGTGCACCCTAGAAAATAAAATCGTTTCTAATCAATTTTAAATTATCAACGTTGTTTTTAGTGGCCTTGCTTACTCAAAAAAGGTGTGGTCATGAAACTAATGATGTTATGACTCAACAAGTAAAATAAATGAATATGAATAAAATGCAAAGTCCTAACTTCAATTCCCAATAAATGATAAGCTTTTCAAAATGCAATTTTCAATTTAATTCTACAATTCCAAATAAGATGCAATATTTCTATACATGTATTATGATTAATGATAAGGACCCAAAAGATCAAATGCCAACAATGCAAAATGCTTAATATTTTTGTATTTTGAATATAAAAGAATGAAAATGCAAGGAATGAACAACAACTTGATATAAAGATTCTACTGTATGTAAATAGAGACAAACCAAGTAGGATATCAAGAAGAAAACACCCAACCCAATATGCAAGGACAATCAAATGAAAAGGATGATGAGAAAGGAACCACCCAAATATTAAACCAAAGAAAGGTTTCCTATCATTCCACGTACACTTAACAGTCATAATAGAGACCCAAGAAGACTCAACAACCATCAAAACTTACCCAACAAACATCAAACCCAACAACCAATCAAAAAAGGATTATGTAAGCGACTGTTCAACAGAAAAGCATGTATATATGCCTCTTGCAGAAGGACAACACACGTATGTACGTGACTGGTAGGTAAAAACCCGTGTATATGTGTTAAAACATTGTTAGGATAAGGATAAGGCCAAGAAACTTAGACTCATAATGAACAGAGGCTATCAAGAAATCAGACGAAAATAAAATCAATATAAACAAGAGCAATCAAAGGAGAAAAACAATCCAAACCCCGTAAAGAAGATTCTATCTCCAGCATGGTCGGAAATTTTGTGATGAGGAAAATCTCTCTATGGCCAGGGGTAAACCACAATAGACGAAAATGACTACATGAATCAACTCTATTCTTAGGTATGCTATATAAACAAATATGCTAACAATACAAGATAAAGATCCTACCTTGTTCAGACGTTCGATGAAGTCCATTGTTGAGAACTTGAGTCAAAGCAATACACCTACAACTTGTCCGCAACAACCAAGAAACCCAATCATATGGTGATAATATATAATGTTAGCACATTCAATAGCATAATCCATCAACATTCATAACAAATACACCCATGGAATAACAATTCAAATATTTTCAAGATATTAATTGGATGAGAAAAGAGTATTTCTATTAAAATGCAATCAACAAAAGTGAATGAATTACAAACTTTCGTGTCGGCACCGTTCGGAACTGAGAAACTAAGTCCCTTCCATTTGGTCCTCCACTACTTCGATCCTCCACAAAATTCAAGCTCATATAAGAGAGACAATGAAGTTCTCAATCAAGTAGGGAAGAGATTGGGGGTTGGACAATGTGTTCAGACTTAAAAGGACAAAGGCATGCAGACTCAATATGAAGTAAATAATTTCTCCAGAGTAACTTTGCTCTCAAAGTTGAATTCTTCTCCTCCTTTCCATAGCTCAGATTTGGCCCATTTATAGCCTTCAAGTGGAACTGAAGGGCCGAGTCAAAACATTTCCAGTATATGGAAGGTCAAGGATCATGGATCTCGTGACATGACATGGAAACCCGACACCATTTTTTAATTTTGGGCACAAAACCCGATGTATGTGGGATGTAGTGGTGCAACCTACGTATACGCATGTTGTACAATAGGTAGGGCGCGTATATGTGGAAAAATATTATTTTTATATCTGGGATTTGCAAAAAGGGACTTCAAGTCTACAAAGGGAAATGGAAAAAGGCCTTCTAAGCAAATTTGCATAGGGTGAGGCAAATCTTGCTATAACATTGTTGAAAGTGGAGTTCAAAAGAATCTCATCTCAAGTAAGGTTGTCAAGAATATGAATTTAACAACAATGTGGCAATGATTATGACCCCATCCACACATCATCCATTAGATGAGCTAGGGATGATACATACACTTCATTCAACTATGTCACTTAGAATACAACATCAATCCCTTGGAATATGAGGTGTTGTGTGATGTTTCCCTGCTTGAATTTTATGATGTTCTTAATACAACCATATATTTCATCACGTGTTTTACCACCTTGGTCCCTCTAATTTCATCATGACCTTGGGATATCAAATAATCCATGAGATACTAGAGGTAGCTCCAACTACCATAGTCTATTTTATCACCACTAATCAATGCATGACTATAATATCTTAGAATTGGATATTTCTTCTATTTGTGGTCTAGTTAGAAGGATCAAACAAAATCACCACGACCTCCAATGTCTCTGCAATGGGTCCCTGTATGCAATATATATATGTAGGATGGTTGCTGGAATCATACGAAGATATCTTCACCTCACCTACAAAAGTACCTATTCACTGCTAGGTAAAGCATACAATTGATTTGACACAAGGTTCCTCTCTACCCAATGTCAATATATATAGACATTCTCTTTGTAGAATGAGGAGATCGTATGCCATATTCAAGAGATAATACATAAGGGGATCATTTAACCAAGTTGCTCGCCCTTTGAGATCCCTATTGTGATGGTTTAGAAGAAGGATGGGGCATGGACACTCCATATTGAGTAAAGATCCTTGAACAATGTCACAATAAGGATCAATACTCCATCCCATAGACTAATTATTTACTCGATCATCTCAAAGGGGACAAGATTTTCAGTAAGATTGATCTTAATTCATATTATGACCATGTGATAGTTGAACCAAATGGTGTGTGGAAGACAACCTTCAAGTCTAAGTAGGGTCTATTTCAGTTGTTACTCATGTCTTTCAACTTGACTAATGTGCCAACAATTCTCATGAGGACAATGGATGCCATTATATGATCATTCACCATTCACATTTAGCAAGTGCTAATCACACTAGGGAAATACAAGTGATATGGCAATCTAGAGAAGTGATCATTCTACATGCAAATAATTCAATATCGAAGGTGCATAGTGGATGAGTATGGCATGCATAAATCTAAGTCATTTTCATTTGCTTGGATCCTAATCTAAGTAACCAATGGTGGAACCAAGGTCAAGTTTGTTTAGGTTGAGACATAATAGAAAGTGTTCAAGGAGATGAAGTGTTTCCTATGCTCGAAACCATTCCTCATTCTTTTGGATCCACAACAATCATTTGAAGTTGAGATAAATGAATTAGATTATATCATTGATGCAATCGTCACCCAACATGAACATTCAATGCCATATTGTAGTGAGACACTCTCTAACATAGTTTAAATACATCCCACTAATGACAATGGCATTTACAACATTGTCTAGGCCTATCAATGGTGGAAGTTTTATAGTATGGGACACTACAACATGAGCCTATTTTTTAAACTTTATTGCCTACCAATATTCTTTGTTCACTTGTTTGGGTAAAAAATTTATCATTTTTTTACTATTTTAGATTATAAAATGTTTTCAACCTAATTTTCATAGTAGTTTTAATATGTTATAATATTAGTCTCAATAATGATCAAATTAGTGGTCATAATAGAGGTTGAAATTACCTATGAAAATGTGGTCGAAACCTCTTTATGAATGAAAAAAAATAAATCATTTGAAATAAGAGTACGTTGTAAGAAATAATTTTCATTTCACTTAAATAAAATGGTGAGTAAACAAACAAAAAACATTTCAAAGAAAATCAATACCCCACCAATCCAAAGAAGGGAGAAGAGCAAAGGAAATTATGTTGAAGAGAACATACTAGGATATCAACATTTCTACCGTATAAGAATTTTAAAAATTCAAGATTTCATTTTTTTTGCATTCTAACTGTATTTAAAGAATAGATTTATTATTATTACATAACCCTGTATTTGAATTCATATAAATAATAAAAAATAGATGAAATTTGAGATAAATTTAACTAATATTTTGGGATATTATAAGATATCCTTATCAAGTGAACAATATACATTTTTAAATACATGGTTCATCCAAAGCCAAAATATGAATCTCAATACTACAATGAAGAAAAAAAGTATAAACCAATATTAACAAAAAAAAAACAATACTCTCAAACAAATACAAATAAATCTAAAGAGAACAAGTGTTGCATGGCAGCGTAGTCGTTGTCGGGTTGAATTGGGAATAAATGAAAAGGGATGGGGAAAAAGTAGCGCGGGAAGATGGAAATTGTAGCACAGATGTGGAAAGTAGCATGAAGGACAAGTGGTATCCATGAAAGAAATGACACATGCCCTCTAGAGTCCCATTTATTTTTTAAAACTATATAATCCATCTTGCTATGTTTGAAATTTCCGTTCTTTCTAGTAGTGTGAGTTGCTATGCTCGAGATTTTGGTTCCTACTTTGCATGTTTTATCTCTTCAATGTTTTATATGTTCAATGTATATTTTGAACTGGTTAGAGTTAAGTAAAATTTCCATTGACCTGTCTGTATATGTGCCAAGACAAAAAAAGTTATATGCATAGCAACAGAAAAAGATATGCATGAGAAAAAGATAATTCAAATTAAATAAACACAATTTCTTGACATTCAACATAGTTGAAGATAACAATTTAGGAGCACATAAATATAAAAGGAGATAAAAAATAGTTTTATTTGGAATATATAAAAAAAATAATAGTTTGTTATATATTCCTAGAAATTTAAATGCGTTTGTCATATAGACTGAGATTGGGGCTCCCACAGACTCAACAAAAAAATATATGCATGAGAAAAAGATAATTCAAATTAAATAAACACAATTTATTGACATTCAACATAGTTGAAGATAAAAATTTAGGAGCATATAAATATAAAATGAGATAAAAAATATTTGTATTTGGAATATATCAAAAAATAATAGTTTGTTACATATTCCTAGAAGTTTAAATGCGTTTGTCATATAGACTGGGATTGGGGCTCTCACGGACCATAAGAGAAATATATACAAGAAATAGGAGTGTGGAAAGAAGAAGTGGGTGACGATAGAGTGTAATACCTGGAAAGAAGAAATTGGAAGGTATCAGTCTTTGGCTAGAGATTTCTATTCAAAAAAGGTGGAAAAAATGAATTGATAAACAGAGCAGGAAGTGATCAGTATAGAATTAAAACAATGGTACATATCAACCTTTTTTCTATTTGCTTTCTAATGGATTTTTCTGTCGCCTTTCGTCGGCGACCCGCTTCAATTTTGTTTCAACAAATTCTTCAATGTAGCTTCTCAAGGGGGTGACCTTGATCTAATTCCATATTTTTATGTTGAAAATTTCATTTTCTAATTCCCTTAGATCAATAGAAAGATTATGTAGAGCCAGATGAATGTCTTCATTCTGTACTGAATAGTCAACTAGCCAATTGTCCACCTCATCTTCACCATATTCAAGAATGTTGTAAAAAAATTCTAAAGACAATGCCTTAAAAATATCAACTTGTTTATCGAAGGCTTGCTTAGTTAAGGTCAACGAGTTGATGATTAACTTGGGGTCTTGGATCTCGTTGGTCCTTCAGGCTAAGGTCATCTTTGTGAATAATGTTTCTTTCTTTGATATGGCTTACTCACATGATTGGACAGTGAGATATAGGTTCTTCACCTTCTCTTTCCAGCATGCTTCTAATTGAGTGATCCAGATTTTGGAGGGGAGATCATGTTGTCTTCTTGTCATGTCTTTCATGCTGTTCACATGAAAGGAAAAAGGGATGACCGTGTCCAAATATAAACTTTCTTCATTTTTTAAATTCGTCTGCAAATGTTCGAGCAAGATATGTGCCCTCATTCTAAGGGAAGCCATAGTTTGTGATGTTTCCTAGGCCTCAGTAATCAGTTCCATTCTTTTCTTGATATTATTCTCCACATATCCTCTACACGATGCGAGGAGTATGGAGGATCCTTTTAACGTGGCTACAGGGGTGGCAGGCATGGCTATTGCCAAAGGACTAGCAAGCAATTGCATAGGAATCAAAGCTTCCTCCAATTCCTTGATACGGTCCTTTAGTCTGGAATTCTCGGCCTCAATGACTCCAATGGAATCATCAAGAGCATCTTCGGTTGATCTGTGAAGTCCAAAGATATGGGACGACCGCATGTTCGCAAGGTCAACCTCTGAACGAGATTTTCCTTTTTTATTTTTTACATCTCTCTTTTCAATAATTGATTTTTTATATTCGTTGTAAAAAAAAACGCTCTGAAATACAAAGGATTCATCTTCGTAAAAAAATTCGGTATCAACTATGTCCATTGGGAGACTATGCTAGATCGCGTCTCCCAGATGATCAAGGTTACAGAATATGCTATCCATATCAATGTCAAGTTCCAATTCTCACTCTCAATTTCAGGCTCTTATGCCTGCCCTACAATTTTTTTTTCTCTTCTTCTCCATGGGAACCTTGTGAGAACTATCAATTTTAGGATGAGGAGGGTTGTTATCTCCTCCTCCATTTGAATACATTTGGGTTTCTTTGTTACCGTGGTAGGCCATTGGAGCGATTCTCTGAGATTTCATGCTTTTGGGAGTGCTTTGTGGCGATTGAACACTCTTCTTACCAGGGCCTTTACCTTGTTGTTTGTACAATTCAGTGGTGCTTTGCAATGTGTCTAGGTCATCGGCATCAAAAGCAAGAATATTGTCGCAAATGTCTCTATTTTCACCCATGTGTTTCTGGAAAAAAGAATTGTCGAGGCCAACTGTAAGTAAATGTTCTAATTTTTTTTATTAGGGTCGAACCCTCTTATATTTTTATCATATCATAGGTTCATGTTATTGAAATGTGTTGCGAATTCATCAATTTTGTTGACATTCCTTAACACGAAGTCATCGACTTTCCAAGGCAGAGGAATGAACTGTTTTTTTCTCTTCTCATGGAATAGATGCAACCAGTAGTTGTATTGCCTTGCTATTTTTGTAACAAACATTTTGTCCATAATATGACATGGAAGGAGAGTAGGCTTTTCCTTGGAGCCAAAAATTCTTATCACACTTTAATCATCCATTGTTTCAAGCACTCCCTTCTTGTCCAAAAACTTGGTCACCTGGTCAGATATGCGAGGATCATCTTCTCCTAATAACATAACTTTGAAAACAGAGACAAAGTCATTAAAAACCTCATAAAAACAATCATAGGCCTTGTGATTCCATAAGGCCTGGTACTAGAAGGTTACTGGATCGAATTCCCAGTTTACCCTCTTGGACAGGGACAGTTTTGGAAACTGACAACAATGAGCTATTGCAAAAACCAAGTAGGATGACATATAAAATTTCTTGTCCTTTTTTAAGCTTGACAATTGGGAACATATTTCAAGGGAAATTAGCTTCCCCCAATAAAAAATGTCTTGTTCATTGACTGTGAAATACAAAATATAAATAACCATGCGGGAAATAGTTGATGTGGATTCCTGTCCCATTATTCTTGTAAAAAACCGGGCAATTTCCCGAACTGGATTTTTAAATGAACTAACCTACAAGTCTGTGATATCTTTAGGAACTTCAATCGGGTATTCCAGCAACTCAGGAAATAGGTCCAACCCATTATTATGCTTTCTTAGGAATTGACTTGAGTCTTCTCCTTTGAATGTCAATGTTGACTCTGACAATCTTAACATCTGGCGGAAGACTTGAGGTGACAAAGAAACAGAGGAGTGGTTCTGCAATCGAATAATTCTTTGGTCTGAAATATATTTATCCGTGCACCAAGAGACCAACTCCTTACAGTCAAAAACTTCAAGGACACAAACTGCACGAGCAATCACAGAGGTCCAAATTATTTTGTTATGGGCAGAAGGGGATGAGTAGTAAGAATATTCCCTGGATCACTGGAAGTTCTGGTCCTCACGCCCGAATATGCTCACTATATCTCCACAAAACTGTTATCGATCTGGTGCCATTAGTTTATGAGAATGTCTATTTTCTCCAGATGATGCTTGAAATGAACAATTGGAAGGGATAATATAACCCCCTGAAAATGTTGGTTCAATGCGTGTGAATGGGAAATCTCCTTGAGCTCTTCACTCATTAATGACAATCTGTATGGGTGCTGGATGATGAGTTGTTAGAAGTAAAGATTAATTATTTCATAATTAGAAGTGCGAAGGTGGTGGGTATGGCGAAGAACAATTAAGGATTGGAGGTTTCATGAACGAGCCAAGTCGACGACGTGCGAATGAAATTCCATGATATTTGAAATTAACACTCGAAAGGGATAATAAAACCCTCCACAAATATTGGTTTAATTCATATAAATGGTAGATCTTCTCTAGCCTTTCGCTCATCAATGACAATTTATACGGTTCCTGCATGATGAGTTGTTAGCATTAAAGATTACTAATTGCACATTTAGAAGAAATACCTTATATATATAAACATTTTTTTATTATAAACAAGTGCGAAGGTAACAGAGATGGGGAAGAGAAAGCAAGGAATGACCAAGTATGAAAAGCGGTCGGACGAGATTCAAAATAGGTTTATAGGAAATAATTAAGAGAGGTGAGTGTCCAACGGTCACATTGTATGACTCAGAATTTTTTTACTACAAAATGCGTAAAACAAAAGAGGGCGTGATGGTGTAGTTTAGTGGACGGTTTGTATATTTGCGGAATTCTGGGAAAGTGGCTAAGTATGGAATAGGGAAACCGTCGGTTGGGATCGTTTTCGGAATTAGGGATTGAATATTTCATGAAGGGGCCAACCCGAGGTCCCGCGAATGACATTCCATGGTGTTTCAAATTAACACTCGAAAAGGATAATATAACCTTCTGGAAATCTTGGTTTAATGCGTATTAATGGGAGATCTCCTCAAATCTTGGTGTAGCATTAAACAATCCTTTTTATTATAAATAAAACTCTTATATATATATATATATATATATATATATATATATATATGTTTTTATAAACAATTTTTTATTATAAACAAGTGCAAGCAAGGAATGGTCAAGTATGAAAAGCGGTCACACAAGTTTCAAAATAGGTTTACAGGGGATTCTCAGTAGAGGTGAGGGTCAACGGTCAAATTGTATGTCTCGGAAATTTTAACTGCAAAATGCGTAAAAGGGAAGAATACAAACAAGGAATGGCCAAGTATGAAAAGCGGTCGAACGGGTTTCAAAATAGGGTTAAAGGGGATTGTTAGCATAGGTGAGGGCCGACATTCAAATTGTATGTATTAGAATTTTTTATTTCAAAATGTGTAAAAGGGAAGAGTGCATGATGGGGTGGTCCAGCGATTGATTTGTATATTTGTGGAATTGTCGGTGTTGTTTGCATGTCGCAAAACAATGGAAGGGAAATATTTAGTCTGCCTATCTAGGAACTGGCAATCAAAAAAGTGGCTAAGTATGGAATAGAGAAACGGTCAATCGGACTTGGTTGGAAAGAAGTGTGAAGGTGGAAGGCACAAGAAACAATGATTAGGAATTGGATATTTCGTGAACCCGCCAACTCGATGATCCGTGAAAGATATTCAGACAAATGGCGAAGTATGAAAAATAGACGGACGAGCTTCAAAAATGGGGTGACAATAGCTCCACATGATATGTGAGGACCTGATGGTCAAATTGTAGCTCTCGAAACTTCTGAGTGAAAACTTTGTAATGGGGAAGAGGGTATGATGTGAGATTCCAATTGTAAATTTGTATATCGCGTAAGTTTGGGTTCTCTTTGGAGGTCACAGAACAATGGAAGTGTAATCTAGAGCTCGCTTCCCTGGGAATCCACGATAAAAAATGTGGCTAAGTATGGAATGGGGAAGCGGTCAGTCGGAGTCGCGATATAAAAGAATGAGTGCAAATGTGAAGCCATGAGTGAAAAGAGAAACAAGAATTTGGTTAAGTATAGAAGAGGTAAAAGAAGGGCTAATATATTCAAATCTGTAATAGATATCCCATTTCCTGGCAAGATCTTTTCTACATGTTTCTAGAGAAGTTGTAAACTATTGCATATAGTTGGAAAGAAGTGTGAAGGTAGCAGGTACAGGAAAAAGCAACTAGGAATTGGAAATTGTCTAAACCTTCCAACCCGACGATCTACGAAAGAGATTCCAAGAAATAGCCAAGTGTGGAAAGCGGTCGAAAGGTCATCAAAATAGGGTGACAAGGGTTCCCGAGGAGACGTGAGGCCCGATGGTCAAATTGTATGTATCAGAACTTTTGAGTGAAAAATGTGTAACACGGAAGAGGGGATGATTTGGGAGTTCGAAAGTGAATTTGTACATCACGGAAGAGAAAAATTCACTGAGTATGCAATAGGTAAACAATATTCAAATTATACCTAGTATATTGATATTTGTAATAGATATCCCATTACTTGACACGATATTTTCTACATGTTTATGGACAAATTGCCTATGAATAGTTACTATGACTGTCTCCTAGAGGCATGGTGAGCTATTAGAATTAAATCTCAGTTATTTCATAGTTGGAAATAAGTGCGAAGGTGGTGGGCATAAGAAACAAAAACTAGGAATTGGAGGTGTGAAAGAGATTCCAAGAAATGAGTAAGTATGGAAAGTGGAGGAACGGGGTTGAAAATTTGGTGACAATAGTTTCCCAGGGGACGTGAGGACCCGAAGGTCAAATTGCATGTCTCAGAACTTTTGAGTGAAAACTGTGTATCAAGGAATAGGGTATGATGTGGGAGTCCAACAGTGAATTTGTGTATCGCAGAAGTCCCAGTTTTGTTTGCACGTCACGGAACAATGGAAGTGCAATGTAGAGCATGTTTGCCCAGAAATTCACAATTTGAAAAGTTGCTAGGTATGGAATGGGAAGCGGTCGGTCAGAGTTGGGATATAAAAGAATGAGTGCAAATGTGAACCCGTGAGCTCGCCAACCCACACAAATAGAAATTTTCAAAAAAATGACTAAATAACCAGAAAGAGAAAGTAAAGGGGAAAAACAAATGGGAATTTGGTTAAGTATAGAAGAGGGAAAGGAAGGGATAATATTTTAAAATCTATGTACCAAGGAAGACTTTTGAGTGAAAACTGTGTATCATGGAAGAGGGTATGATGTGGGAGTCCGGCAATGAATTTGTATATCACAGAAGTTTGTGTGTTGTTTGTAGGTCACAGGACAATGGAAGTGCAATGTAGAGCCAACCTTCCCAAAAATCCTCGATATGAAAAGTTGATAGGTATGGAATGGGAAGTGATCGGTCGGAGTAGGGATATAAAAGCACGAGTGCAAATGCGAACCCATGAGCCCTCCAACCCGCATAGGTAGATAATTTCAGAAAAAAAACGGCTAAATAACCAGAAAGAGAAAGTAGGAAAAACAAACGGGAATTCGGTTAAGTATAGAAGAGGGAAAGGAAGGGCTAATATATTAAAATCTGTAATAGATATTCCATTTCTTTGCAAGATATTTTCTATATGTTTCTGGATCTTTCAACATTAAACTTCAATTATTGCATACTTGAAAGAAGTGAGAAGGTGGAGGGCACAAGAAACAATGATTAGGAATTGGATATTTCGTGAACCCGACGATCCTCGAAAGAGATTCAGACAAATGGCGAATTATGGAAAGTGGACGAATGGGCTTCAAAATGGGGTGACAATTGTTCCACAGGAGACGTGAGGACCCGACGGTCAAATTGTAGCTCTCAAAATTTTTGAGGGAAAACTGTCTAACGAGGAAGAGGGTATGATGTGAGAGTCTGGTTGTAAATTTGTATATCGTGGAATTCTAGGTGGTCTTTGGAGGTCACTGAACAATGGAAATGCAATCTAGAGCATGCCTGCCCAGGAATCCATGATCGGAAATGTGGCTAGGTATGGAATGGGGAAGTGGTCGGTCAGAGTCGCGATATAAAAGAACAAGTGAAAATGTGAATCCATGAGTCCTCCAACCTGCATAGCTAGAGATTTTCGGTAAAATGACCAAGTAACAAGAAGGAGAAAGTAGAGGAAAAAGAGAAACGAGAATTTGGTTAAGTATAGAAAAGGGAAAATAAGGGCTAATATATTCAAATATGTAATAAATATTCCATTTCCTGGAAATTTATTTTCTATATGTTTTTGGAGTTGTATACTTATTGCATATTCTTTGAAATCCCCATTGCAAAACCATCATTTTCTAGTCCAATAGTTTATCCACTCACTCATTTTCTATTGTGCTTTTACCATTAAAAAGGTTGTGAGAAAATGCTTTGTTGAAGATTAGTTTTTATCGCAACTTATGGGAGTGATTATGCTCTTGATACATCTTGCATGACTTTGATATATTAACTTTCACCAACATGGGACCGATCTACCCATGGGCAATCCAGGAGCCCGAGAAAGTCAGGTTCAAGTTTAAAGGGATTTTGTTTATATATATTTAAAATGTATTCATATTAATGTATCTTAATAGATTATTTGTGGTCCAAATGTAAACCATGTTCAAATTTGAATGGTGTTTTGGGCTCGCAATTTTTTTCTCAAACCCAAAAGCATTAGAGAAAAAAATATACGACTTTTCATTTCATATATTGAAGAATATTCATAAATATAGGAAGCTGTAATATATGAACAATATAGAACAAGAACATGTACAGGGAAACGAATTAATTTTAAGAAGAAATACAAATTTCAAATAACAAAACCAAGCATTGAATATCACCATAGAACAACCTCAAATATTTATATTCAGATAAACTGGGTGACAAAATACAATTGAGAATATTTCCCAAAAAATAGTTGTCCTCAAATTTGTAAAAAAATATATAGTTCATTGCATATTTTGTGAAATAAAAATTCATTTGACATAATTATTGGGATTGGGACTGTCACAGACTACAAAGAAAATATGTACAATAATGAACTTTTTAGAAAGAAGAAATTTGGCGATGGAAACAACAAGACCTAGCAAGAAGAAAGAGAAAATTGTCAATCCTTGGTTAAAGCTTTGTTAGAGTAAGTGGATGAAGACATAACAATGTGATCACTATCAACTTACTATGGCGATGTCCCATGCCTTGTCATTTTCTTGTTGATGTCCTTTTATGGCTTTCCTCAGCTTTGAGCTTCATTGGTAATCTGGTCGACAACCTTTTTGAACCATTCTTCGATGTAGCTCCTCATGGGAGATACGTTGATTTCATGCTGGATTTTTATATCAAACAATTCACTTTCCAAGTTCCTTAGATCAATAGACAGGTTGTGCAATGCTTCTTGAATATCTTGGTTTTTAATCGCATAACCGACTAGCGAGGTTTTCACGTCATCTTCACCATATTCAAGAATGCCATAGAAACTTTCAAATGACAGTTTTTTATAGATATGAACTTGATCATCAAATTATTTCTTGGTTAAAAACAATGAGTTGAATATCAATTTAGGGTCCTGGACTTCATTGTTGCTGGAATCTAGATCTATCTCAGTTAGCTTCTTGAATAGTTTCTCTCTTCTAGATATGGCCTGGCTACATGCTTGAACGATATCATTGAGGTTCTTTACCTTTTCTTTCCAGCGTGCGTTTAGCTTATCTATTCAATCCAGGGAAGGGAGATCCTCTTGTCTTCTTATGAATTCTGTCATACTGGTAACTTTAACACAAAATGATAAAACTGCATCAAGGTAGAAACCTTGCTCAATCTTGAGATCTGCTTGCAGATACTCATGAAAATCATGCGCTCTTATTCCAAAAGAGACCATATTCTTTGACATCTCCCAACCCTCTGGTATTAATTCCATTCTTCTTTTTATATTATTTTCCATATAGCCTCGAGCCAATGTGAGAAGGCTTTTTGATCCTTTTAACTTTGTCACAGGTGTGGTGGGCCCGACCATTTCCAAAGGAGTAGCAAACAGTGGAAGAGACATTAGAGTTGCCTCCAATTCTTTGATTCACTCCTTTAACATGATGTTTTCCATTTCAAGGCCGCTAATAGAGTTTTCTAGAGCGTCTACAGTTTCTCGGTGTATCTGGGAGATATGGGAAGGGTACATGTTGCATAGTTTCATCTCTGAATGATATTTCCCTTTCTTATTATTTACATCTTTCTTTTCAATAATCAATTTTTTGGATTCACTGTAAAAAACAACGCTTTGAAATGCAAAAGACTCTTCTTCGTCCAATGTATTTATGCCAATTATTTCCATCCTAGGATTGTGCGAAGCAGTTCTCTCTAGTTGGTTGTCGTCGGGGAACACTTTTTAAGTGTCAATTTCTATTTCCATATCTTCTAGGGAGAGATCATGGATATCAATTTCTCCTCTCGGTACCTCCTTCTCTTGGACTATTGTTTTCCATTTTTTTATTGCGAGAAGTTTGTGACAACTTTAAATTTTTCTAGAGGGAGGGTTCTTATCTCCTCCTCCTCTTGAATAACTATGTGTGAATTTGTTACTTGGGTAGGTCATTGGAGTACTGCTCCAATATGTCGTGGTCTTGGGTGTGGCAGTCGGGGATTGGGAACTTTTTTCACCTGGGCCTTTTCCTTTCTTCTTGGGCGAGTCATTGGTACTGGCAGCAAGTTCATTTAGGATAGTGTCAGTGAAATAAATTTTGAAGTGGTGCCTAACCATGAAATCCCCAACTTTCCAAGGCAGAGAGATGAATGGACTTTTTATTTTTTCATGGGAAAAATGCAACCAGTAGATGTACTGCCTTGTTATTCCAGCAAAAAACATTGTACCAGATATGTGACATGGGTCAAATTCACAGTACAACTTCTTACACATAGATATTCCAAGGAATGGGTAGCAATTATCCATGGTGAAAATTAAATAAGATGACATAAATAATTTCTTCTACCTTCTGTATTGCAATAACTGGGAAGAGATTTCAATGGAAATCAACTTGCGGAAATGGAATATGGCTTCCTCCTTGACCATAAAACATAAAATATACAAAATCATATGAGAGATGTTGGCTTCACTTTCTTGTCTCATTATTCTCGTGAAAATCCATGCGATTTGCCGAAAAAGGTTTTTAAATGCACTAACCTGTAATATGGCTATGTCCCAGGGAGCACCCGCTGGGTTCTGTAATAACTTCGGCAAGAGGTCCAATTCATTACCATGCTTCTTTAAGAACTGTATGCAATTCTCGCCCTTGAAAATAGTCGTTGGGTCGAGAAGTGTTAACATATTTTGAAATACTTGAGGCGATAAGGAGACTTGGGAATGGTTTCCCATTTGGATAATCTGTTGGTTCATAATATAGTTATCGGCGCAACACGTGACCAACTCCTTAAAGTAAAACAATTCGAGGACACAAGTTGCCAATGCAATTCCATATGTCGAGATAAATTTCTTTTGGGGAGAAGGGGACAAGTAATCGTCATAAGCTATGGACCACTAAAAACTCTGGTCCTTGCACTCGAAAATATTCAAGGTATCTCCACAAAAATGTTGTCGAGCTGCAGCCATAAGGTGATGAGAACGTTCATTTTCTCCTCATAGTATTTAAAATGGACACCGCAACATCATAATATAATCTCCAGTAAATCTTGGTTCAATGTGTTTTAATGGGATATGTCCTCGAACTTTTCTCCTTTTAATGCCAATCTTTTCAATGTGTCTGGTGAGTCGTGACGAATAAAGGAATAATTAATGTGCATTGGGAAGTGCACAAAGTTGGCAAGGATGGACGATAATGAAAACTTCTTTGAAACTTTTGTGTACCTGAAAGCCTGACAACCTGCGAATCTATGAGAACAGGAGCTGAACAATCCACTAAGTATGGAAAGGCGGGGTACAATTCTTTCAAAAAGTTGAAGTACAGAACAATTTTTCTGAGCTGAACATCCATATACCTAATAATAATAATAAATAAAAAATCAGATGCCATAATATTGACCTCTACCAATTTGATAATAGGTAGTTTTAGTTGATGGATCCAAATATGGCTTACTTTAGGCGACTGGGTTGCATGTGGAGTGCCTGTGAGAAAAACTAATGTTTTGATGAAGATTTGTTTATATTGCTACATGTGGCAGTAATTGTGTGATAGTATTTAGAATGAAGACTGGAGGATGGTAACATAATCTCCCATAAATCTTTGTTTAATGCATTTTAATGGCAGATGACATCCAATTTTAGCCTCAATAATGGATATCTTTTCAAATCTAATAAAAGCATAATCAATTTGCATTGGGAAAGTGTGCGAAGATGGCAGGGAAATCAAGAAAGTATGGAAAGGAGAGAAAACATTGTCAGCAATGTAATATACCTAGATCTTGACAAAACCACGTTAGATTTTGAAGATAATTTGTTTATATTTACTTAAACAACTTTCATATTGTTTTATTCAATTAGTATTCTTTGTGGCCCAAATGCAAACTATGTTCAAATTGGAAGGGTGGAGAAACATTTTCATATGCAAGCATACTCTCAAATATGAAAACCTGTAATATATACAGAATACTAAATAGGGGCATCATGTCAACACCTTTGTAGATGACAGGAGGCCAACACAATATTGCATTCTTGCTATGATGATGCCTTAAAAAACTAAAATAAGAAACTAACCAGATTCCATAATATTCTCCCATTAATGCATTTTAATGGGAGATGTCCTCGAGCTTTCTGCATATTAATGCCAATCTTTTCGAACATCTGTGATGAGATGTCACTAGTAAAATCATATTTAATGTGCATTGGGAAGGGGAAAAGGTGGCGGGGATGGAGGAGAGTGAAAAATTCTTTGGTACATTTTTGAACTTGGGAGTTTGTGGTCGAATTGTAGATCACCCAAGTTTTGGATGCAAGATGTATACTCCAAACATGGGGCATGAGAGTTCGATAACACCTAACCAGGAACCCGCAACCATAAAATTGGCTAAGTAAAGAAACAAAAGGGGTTTTTCGGACTTGTGATGTCAAGATATAGATGGATATAGAATTTGTGAGTCTGACATCTGGGAACCTACTATCATAGAAATGGGACTAAGTATAGAAGAGGGAAAAAAGAAAGGGAGAGAATAACTTTATGCTAGACAAAAGAACACTTTGTCTGATAATTGTCAAGTGATATAAATACATCGACTATGGGGCATGAGAGTTTGGGGCATGGGAGTTCCATAGGGCCTAGATGGGAACCGATGGGCATAAAATTGGCTAAGTATGGAAACAAACAACAATCGGTCGGACTCCTGATGTGAATATATAGATGGATATTGAATTTTTGAGTTTGCAACCTCGGGAACCGGTGAGAATAGACATGCAACTATGTATAAAAGAAGAAACAGATAATAGAGTGAAAGTAGAAAAGGGAAAAAGAGGGAAGTATAGAAGAGAAAAAAAAGGGAGTAAATAAATTTATGTGTCACAGAACAACACTTGGTATTAAGTATGGAAAGGAAGGCTAGTTAGACAGAGTTATCGTAGGCAGAGTGAGTCTTGCGAGTTCGAGGAGTCTAGGATCGAATTGTAGATAATCGGAGTTTTGTGTGCAAGATGTATATCCGAACACGGGGCATGGGAATTCGATAATATATTTGGGGGAACCCACGGCCATAAAATTGGATAAGTGTGGAAATGAACTGTGGTTGGTCAAACATGTGATGCGGAGATATAGACAGATGTAGAATTTCTCACTCCACCAACCCGGGAACCCGCAAGCATAAATATGCGACTAAGCATAGAACCAGAAATGGATAATACAGGGAAAGAAGAAAAGGGAAGAACATGTAAGTATAGAATAGGAAAAATAAAGGGAGAAAAG
>JZKD02S0173139.1:250402-265077 GCA_000966675.3 Picea glauca | reverse complement strand
CAAAGTAACATTGTCCTACTTGTTCTGAATACAACTCTATTGGCTTGAAGAGACATCACCAACATCAGGACCAATAGCTTCAATCATTTTAGCATCCCATCTAGCTAGGCAATAAGAAGGTGAAGTGGTATCCACTACAAAAGGTCGATCAAAAGAAGGAAGAGTTTCATTCGAAGGAGATGGAGGACCAGTCGAAACAAAGATAGAATATTCAATCAACTCAGAAATAGGGGTTGACAGCCCAGTTGAAATAGGAACAGAGATTTCAAAATGATGAAAAAAGGAACAGGTGAAATATTTTTAGAAACAACATTAAAGGGACCATCCTATAATAAACCAGAGGAAGCATTCAACAACTTATTTCTTGCAGACTTCTCATAAAACAAAACATTTATTTTTATAATTATTTTCCATTTGATAGGGTAAAACAATTGATAGGCTTTGGATTCTTTGGAGCATCCCATCATGATGGAAGCATGACTCTTTGCATCCAATTTCTTCCTAAAATCATTTGGAATATGATCCCATGCAACACAATTGAAGAATCCAAGGTGATCGATCGAGGGATTCTTTCCACATCATCTCTTGACTGAAGTCACAAAAATGATAGCATGATTCAGAATATGATTCAGGATATATTTGGCACAATAAACAACCTTAACGCAAAAACAAGTCGATGGATCTTTGTCCTACAAAAGACAATGAGCCATTTTGACTAAGGTTTGATTCTTACTTTCTGCTATGTCGTTTTGTTGAGGAGTATGAGGGTATGATCTATTCCATGAAATAAAATATTGAGCAAGGTATTATTCAAAAAATCACATACTCACCACCAATATCATATCTCAAACACTTGATAGGTCGATTTCATTTCTTCTCATCCAACGCCATAAATTCCTTGAATTTTTCAAGTATGTGACTCTTATTTTTCAATAAATAGACCCAAGTAAATCTAAAGAGATCATCAATAAAGGTCAAAATATATTTTGCACCTACTAAGGAAGGTTTATTAATACAACATAGATCATTGTGAAGAAGCTCTAGTGGATTATGTGTTTGTCACACTTTGCTACAGTCGAAAGGTTTTCGATGATCATTTCCCATCACACATCCTCTATAGAAACCATTATGTGGAAGAAATTTGGGAATACCAACAACCATATTATGTGTGTCCATTGACTTCAGAATTCAAAAATTTAGATGTCCAACACGTTCATGCCAAATTCATCTCCATTCATCAGTGTATGCAATGAGGGCAGTCGGTCCAAGATTTGTTCAAGGAAAGTCACAAAACTTATATATTCCATCCTTTGATTCAAGAAACCCTTTGGTGATAACCAACTTACCATTCTTTATATCCCTAATAAGAAACTGATCTAGTCAAAATTCAACAACCTTACTAGTCTACATCAACTGGGAAACCAACAACAAATTTTCATTCAGGTTGGGTATGTTATGGATGTTGATAATTCTTCCATGTCGACAAGGAACATCATCATAACAAGAAATTTCAAGAGAAAAAACATCAACTACATAGATCTTTCGCTTGGAAGCTTTATCAGGGGAAGAGAACAGAGAAGCAACTTTGGCCATATGATGAGTGCATCTAGAACAAACTACCCATTCATTCTTAAAAGTGTGAGAAAGCAACACTTTAGGGGTTCCAACTTGGAAGGTAAAAATTGTGGTTGATCAATGGAGAACTTACACATCTCCTTGAAGCTTCGTAACCTTCATATCTAAATTGTTTCTCATTTTATAACATTTTTTCTCCACATGTTTAGTCTTTCCACAATACATACATGTTTTCTTCTTTTGATTCTTCTCGGTGGATGTTGAATCATTAGTCTTCTCTTTAGTTTTATGTTCGAGACATTATTTTCTACACACATGAGCATCAAAACATCCTCTTTCCCTATAATTCATCTTGACATTTCCCTTGAGAAAGTGATCTTGATGTTTAGCACAAAGCTTCCCTTCATAAAGAAACCTATGTTGATCATTAATCAATAAGCCACAAAAAGAATCAAAGATATAGTCCTTACCACATTCTTTTTGTTTCTACCAATTGGTCAGGAATGTGGAACATAAAATGTTGAAAGGTGTTCTTATATTCATTGGGACCAACTTGATGAGTTGTCCATATTTATTGTGAAAATTCTTCCCACATTCGCCCAATTTCAAATGCAAATCCTTAACATGAACCAAATAGTCCTCAATCCTTTCAAATAAATTCATATCAAGAGAGATCAACTCCTTCTCCAACTGCATGACTTGAATTTCATTGAATGTTTCGAACAAAGACTTCAACTTATTCTAGACTTTATGAGGGAAATTGATCCCACTTGTATGAAAATGAATCTCTCAAAAAATCTAGGTTGTGATTACCCCAAAATACTCATATTTCTTTTCATTGATGACAAATTTCACTTGGTCATCCTTACGATCTAGAATCGAGGCCTTCGTATACTTCCAGAGACATTTTATTTTTAGTATAATCTCTATATTTGGTGCCCAAATGGAATAATTGAGTCCATTGAAAACAACATGATCAATCTTTGAAGACTTCTTTGATATTTGACAAATCTAATAATCTGAACAGGTTACAGTCAACAAATCAATAGCATGGAGTTAATCATTATAATATCTAACTCAATAATATTTGTGGACAATAGGAGAGGTCGAAATTAGTCACTTTAATACCATGTTGGGGTTTGTGTGTAACATTGAAAGGAATAGCAACATAATCTACAGTATAAATGAAGAGTAATGAAATTCAAAGAAGATTAATGGTGTCTAAAGACACTATTACAACACTTAAGCATAGAGTATTGTGATGAAAACATCAAAATGAATGATAGATACAAGGATCACTCATTGATCACACACATAGATCGATCTATAGGTTCATTTATTTATATTTTATGGATATAACAAATTTCCTTGAAATTGGTAATATCTTTTCCACATATAACCATCAGTGGTTAAAACAAATTATGACAAATCTACGTTGTTGCATCAACTATTTGAATTACCAAGTCAACCCAACCATATAGTCATCTGCCACATAGTAAACTACTTAGTTTGTTGATCCATTGACTAACTTTGTCCAACTTCTAGTTGATTATTTGATCGACTATCTAGTCAACCACCCAACTGATTGTTTTCAACTGCTAGTCGATTAATTGAACGATTGTCTCCAACAAAAGTGGGATGAACCATCAGAACCTGAGGTTCCAATAGAAATTCTTTAAGGTACAAGTTAAATTGGATATTCCTACTTTTAAAGGAATGATAAACACAAAATATTTGGAGAGATGGTTATATCAACTAGAAGGTTACTCTCTATTCATAACTTTCCCAATGATTGGGTAATTTACATTTGCACTCCTAAAGTCCCTTCCATATGTCAAAAATTGGTGGGACACTTACTATGTATAACATTCTGAAGATTATTTTGGAGTGTATGAAATAGATTCCAAATGGGGGAATTTTCTAATTCCTTCAAGAAGGAATATTACTTATTGGAAACTATGCAGACCAATATGTAATATGGACACTTTTTTTCTAGGGTAAAGACAAGAATATGTTAGAGTACATAGACACCTTTTATATGTTGCATTAAAAATAGTTTATCAAGGACTTTGAGTGAAACTTGATTCTTAAATATTGCAATGACCTATGTAGATGCATATACATAGAAACACAATTTATGGACATATCTTCATTGGGAACAACTTACGATTTTGTCTTCAATATTGAATAAAAATTTTGGTAGAATGTTAAGAACGAGTTTAGGGTAAAACATTATCCATGTAAAATAAGGGTAAATGCATCCCTAACTATTAGAACAAAGGATAGACCAATGGTAACCAGTCCCAATAAACCAATCAGAGAAATATGCAAATAAGGAGAGTGGAAAGTCAAAGAAGGACATAAGAAATTGGTTTGACACTAATAAAATACCTTGAAACAACAATGGTGAATGTTGTGCATGCTATTTGTTATTGGTGGAGTTTAAAGAAATAGACTTTTTGATGCATGAGAATCACTCCACCTCATCACGCGCCAGTTGATTAGCTCGATTGGTGCACATTCAAGGAAGGGAGAGGCACGACCCTCTCATTTTTCCTTAGAAAATCTAAATCATGATTAAGGAAATTAATGTTGTCAGGTTGGTAGAGTCAAGTTGTGCCTTTGCACAAGATGTAGATGAGGTTGACATTAAGCCGTTGACGGTACCATGTATCTGTATTCCATTCAGATCAGATTTCCATCATTGTAATCTACCTCATTAGTCAGGTGTTTTGAATGGTGATTAAACACCACTAACTTAGCTTGGAGGGAAGCTCGTCGAGCCCCTCTTGTATAAACTCTTGTATTGTTTCCAGTAGAGTAGACAAGAGAGATATAGGATATAGAGGATATAGCATATGTAATATAGGATATAGGAGGTAGCATATTTGAGATCCGAGACTCAGTCATAGTTCAGTCTCACATATTGTAATGGACATTCCACCATTAATAGAAAGTAACATATTTTCCTGTTTTCCAATTTTTGTATAACGAAAGTTTAGTTGTGAATGTCATTTGTATGCATTTGTACTGTAGATGTATGTTAGAAATCGTCTGTAGGGATAGAGTTATGATATTCTATATGTGAGTGTGTTGGATTAATTCTGGTTCTCTAGGCTAATTGCAAGGAGTGCGCGATAGAGATTTGAGACTCTGTGAGCCGACGCACTGAGTTCTTGTATGAACTCATTTGAGTCAAAATAAAAGCTTCCAGGAGGGCACACCAGGATAATTCACAAACTCGGAGGGGAATTTCAAGGTTGTTGAATACTTGGGAAGAAAGGATATGTGGGAGAAAGCGCAACACAAAGTTGTTGAATACTCTGTAAGACTTTGCCAGGAGGGCATTGAGCTAGTGCAAGTGTGCATAGGAGAAACACATTCTAGAGTGTTGGAAAAATTGAGAGAACCCCAGGGTCATTGAATACTCTGAGGAAGGAAGGCTTTGCAAGAGTGCATCGACCAAGGAAAGGATATTCCTTAATAATTCTAGAAGGGCTCAGGGAGAAGCCATTAGAAGATTGTAGAAAGTGCAAGGAGTGCGCCAATGGCATAGTAAGTTCATATTACAAGATCAGGAGGAAGAGTGTTAAGTTGTTAGGAGGGAACTAAAAAGTCTATGGAAGGATGTAGGAGAATCGAGAACCTCGAAGGTTTCAAGCTGAGAAAAATATTAGAATGACTAGTGAAAAATGTTGCAAGGAGTGCAGAAGAAGGTCGAGAATAGTCTAAGTCTCGGGAAGAATTGTGCTAAGTGCACAAGGGGGTCGAGGACTCGTCGGAGTGCCAAAGGAAGGCATAATTTTCCATCGTTGGGAGGAGACAGGTGGCAAGAAATCAGGAGATCCAGGAGTTGGAACTTTGAGAGTTTTTCCAAGAGAAAACAGAAATCTTCGCGAATTCGTGAAGAGCGGTTTGAATCCAGACCGTTAGATATGGAAGGGATGTGTGGAAGTGATCCACACATTTAAGAGGATTAGTACTCTAGGAGATATCATAGGAGGATAGCGAGAGACTCCCGAAGGCTAGAGTTCGAATATATCGCAACTGTCGATGTGAAGGAGGGACGGGGACTGTTGATCCTAGCATCGTTTGAGTTCGTCGATTAGGAGTTCAAGAATGTAGGAGTTGTTTGTCGTGGGACAAGACGAAGCCCGAAGCCTGAAGAGATTTTTGTGGTTTAGCCCTAGGACATAGCCCGAGTTCACATGATAGAAAAGTCTTGGCACGGAGAACGAGTGTCATTGCCATCTTTCTTCGAAGGGCCAAGAAGAGAGCCGCGAGGTTAAGAGGAGCCACAGTTTGGAGAAAGAAGGACCTATGATAAAGTTTATCGGGTTCCAGCAGGGATCTGAAGAGTAAATTTGACTCAGGTGTTTGAAACAATCCTAGACCAGGAGGTCAAGCGACCCCTTAGGGGAGAGGGGGGGGTCTGCACCAGAGTGGTATCAGAGCATGATTTTTCCTACGGACTGTAGGCAAAGGAGAAATGGTGAAAAGGATATACTCTGATACCAGAGTGATATCAGAGCCTAAAATTGTTTTCAGGTAGAAGAGAGTAGGGAGCCATAGAATTGGTTTCCATAGGCAGAGGAGATAGTCTGGCTACGTCAAGTAGATTCAAATCTTGGATTCACCCATAGACAAAAGGTGAAGGGAGACAAAGTGTGATACTTTGTGGAAACTGTTGCAAGGTGCACAACAGATGGTGAACAACCAGGTAGGATACAGGTGAAGCAAGATGGTCGTTGGAGGTCATAAGCATGGTCGAGGAGAAGACTACCCATAGAAAAGAAAAGTGGAGATGGACAAGGAGCTTAGTGAAATCCGAGCAGAGATGGATAAGCTAGCATTTAAGATGCAGCAAGAGGTGAGAGTGCACTGGATATGCGAGTGGAATTTGAAAAGGACAACTAAGTGGCATATTCAGAAGTTGTTGGCCAGGAGGAAACAACATGTGTTAAAATTTTTGTTGAGATATACTGAAAACCTCAATGGAAAGGGAAATATATCTAGGAGAGGTCTAGTATGTTACCAGGTGGGAAATGTGAAGGGATCAATTGATCTCGTAAATTTTCAGGAGGACAGAGGAGAAATCCCGATTTTCCAAGTGGGAAAGGGGGAAGAGATGAGCTCAAATGAGAGTTCATGTTAGCAAGGGGTGTTTACATATGGAAAGGAGGTGGAAGAAATACCTAATCCATATGAATATTCATGTGGAGATTCAAGCCAGGTGAATGAAGACGATGACAAGCTGAAAACTTCCATCGCAGAGGAGAAGGATCAGAGGATCGTTATGATAATTGGGGGATTCGAGATATTCCTTCCAAGAAACCGAGGAGAGGTTAGGATAGGTGTTGCATATGCAACAAAAGGACAGTGAGTTGAGACTATCATGGAGGATAAGAAGCATATACTGAAATATATCCCAACGGAAGAGGATCACCTAGTTGAGTCACTCACTTAGTGGGAGATGGAGTTAAAGGCACTGGAGGATTGGTTGAGTAGTCTGAAACTAGAAGGTGGTTGCCATGAGATATCCATGCCATAAATGACATACCAACATGAGTTGCAGTTGGAGGAAGCTGGAATGGGACCAACCGAAGAACTGACAGGATTTAGTCTTTCAAAAGAGGTAGTTGAACATTAGTTCAGTGGAGAGACTGCAGAACTGGAGTCTGCAGTAGAGTGTCCAGTCAGCGTCATAAGGGATGAAAGCAGTATGGGAGGTCAGGATGGTCTACCCATAGAGCAGCATGAAGAGTTGCATCCAAGCAGACTGCACAAGGAAAACTAGTCGATGAAGCAGATGGAAGAATTCGCAGAGGAGATAAGGATGTTGATGTTGAGGTTAGTGAAAGAAGCGGTCAGTAAGGAGAAGATGGACAGGGGAGAACCTACATGAGCAACGGGAAATACGCAGAAGCAAGAGTAGAAGAGAAGCAAGGGAGATGAAGGATAGATCCAGGAGAAAGTTTGGGATCCAAGAGGATTTCAACAGAGCTGGGAAGCTCATGAGTAGGAGCTCATGAATTTTCGTAGTCATGGAGTATGATGTAGGAGAATCGCTCCACCTCAGCATGTGCCAAATGATTAGCATGATCGGTGCACATTCAAGGAAGAGAGAGGCACTTCCCTCTCATTTTTCCTTTGAAAATCTAAATTGTGATTAAGGAAATTAATGTTGTCAGGTTGGTAGAGCCAAGTTATGCCTTCGCACAAGATGTAGATGAGGTCGACATTAAGTGGTTGACGGTAGGAGGGATCTGTATCCGATTTGAATCAGATTTCCATCAGTGTAATCTATCTCATTAGTCAGGTGTTTTGAATGGTGATTAGACACCACTAACTTAGCTTGGAGGGAATCTCTTCAAGCCCCTCTTGTATTGTTTCCAATAGAGTAGACAAGAGAGATATAGGAGATAAAGGATATATCACATGGAATATAGGAGATATGAGGTAGCATAGTTGAGAGCCAAGACTCAGTCATAGTCCAGTCTCACACATTGTAATGGACATTCCACTATCAATAGAAAGTAACATATTTTCCTATTTTCCAATTTATGTATAATGGAAGTTTAGTTGTGAATGTCATTTTTATGCATTTGTACTGTAGATGTATGTTAGAACTCGTCTGCAAGGATAGAGTTATGATCTTCTATTTGTGAGTTTGTTGGATTAATTTTTGTTCTCTAGGCTAAGTGCAAGGAGTGAGCAACAAAGAGTTGAGGCTTTGTAAGCCGACGTAAGGAGTGCGTGTATGAAATCATTCAAGTCAGAAGAGAAGTTGCTAGGAGGGCACACCGGATAATTCATAGACTCGAAAGGGAATTTCAAGGTTTTTTAATACCTTGGGAAGAAAGGATGTGTGGGAGAAAGTGCAATGCAAAGTTGTTGAATAATCTATAAGACTTTGCTAGGAGGGAATTGAGCTAGTGAAAATGTGCATAGGAGAAACACATTCTGGAGTGTTGGAAACATTGAAAGAACCCTAGGGTCATTGACTACTCCGAGGAAGGAAGGCTTTGCAAGAGTGCATCGACCAAGGAAAGGAGATGCCTTAATACTTATGGAAGGGTTCAGGGAGAAGTCGTCATAAGAATGAAGCAAGCACAAGGAGTGTGCCAAGGACACAATAAGTTCATCTTACAAGCTCAAAAGGAAGAGCGTTAAGTTTCCATGAGGACACTAAAAAGTATGCGTAAGGATGTAGGAGAACCAAGAACCTAGAAGGTTTCAAGCTAAGAAACATCTTAGAAGGACTAGCACAGAATGCTGCAAGGAGTGTAGAAGAAGGTTGAGAACAATTTAAGTCTCGGGAAGAAATTGTGCTAAGTGCACAAGGGCGTTAAGGACTCAATAAATTCCCGAAGGAAGGAAGAATCATCCATCCTCGAGAGGAGACAGGTGGCAAGAAATGAGGAGATCCGAGAGTTGGAGCTCCGGGAGTTTTTCCAATAGAAAACAAAAATCTTTGAGAAGTCGCAAAGAGCGGTTTGAATCCAAAACGTTATATATGGAAGGGACATGTGGAAGCGATCCACACCTTTGGGAGGAGTAGTACTTCGGGAGATATCAGAGGAGGATAGCAACAAACTCCCGAAGGCAGGAGTCTGAATAGATTGCAACCATCGATTTGAAGGAGGGACGGGGACCATTGATCCTCGCGTCATTTGATTTCACCGATTCAGAGTTCGAGAACATAGGAGTTGGTTGTTGTGGGACAAGCTGAAGCTCGAAGTCCGACGTGATTTTTGTAGTTTATCCCTGGGACACAACCCGAGTTCAAATTATAGAAAGGCCCTGGCACAGAGAACGAGTGTCATTGCCAAATTTCTTCAAAGGGCCAAGAAGAGAGCCGCGGGGTTAAGAGGACCCACACTTTGGAGAAAGAAGGACCAGTGATAAAGTTTATCGGATTCCAATAGGGAGACGAAGAGTCAATATGACTCAGGTGTTTGAAACAATCCTAGATATGGAGGTCGAGCGGCCCCTTAGGGGAGAAGGGGGGGGGGTCTGCGCCACTTTTATTCAACCATGATGCCTACAAATACCATACATGGGGGACAACATATCATTAATGTGGAACCCAATGTCACTATCACCACCCAAAGTTTTAACCAAAGGAACAAGGGGAGCTCAAGGAAGGTGAACATTGATTCCACTTAGATATGTGGGTGGAGGGGACACACCAACATTTCATTTTTTAAAGTGGAATCTAGAAAAATATAATCTCAACCATTTTTTTTCAAGAAGATGAAGCTTCAAATGACAATGCATCCCTAGACATACACCATTACATTGATGAGATAGGGATGAGAGATCCACATTATTCATCCATGTTTCTTACATTATGACATAAATCCCTTCAAATATGAGGTATTGTGTGACATTTCCCTACTTTAAGTTTGATATTTTCTTTTAGGACAACCATATATGTGGAGTCATCACGTTGTTTACCAGTCTAGGCTCTCTAGTGTTATTTTGACCCTTGGAGATTGAGTCTACAAGATAATAGAGGTAGCCTTGACTATCATAGTCTATTTGATATTGCATTAAGATAATCTCTCATACTAGGAAACATATCCTTTTTATGGGTCCAACTAGAAGGATCAAATAATATCACCATGACCCCAAGGCCTTTGCATAGGATCCCTCTATGTAGTATATAAAATTATAATAGTTAGTGGAAGTATATTGAGATATCTTCATCTCACCTACAAGAGTACCTATGCACTATTAGGAAAAAACATTCAATTAATTTGGCACTAGGTGCCATTCTACCCATTGTCCTTATATATAGGTTATCTTTAACTAATATCCTCACTTGGTGAGAGCCCTATTTTGTTTTTTTATAAGAAGGATGGAAAATGGCAACACTTTATTGACTAAATATACTTAAAAAATATCAATTGAAAATCAATACCACATCCCACTCATAGCTAATTTTCTTCATCATCTCAAAGGTGACAAGGTTTTCAACAAGACTGATCCTACGTCAAGTTATGACAATGTTCTAGTTGAACCAACTAATGTGTGGAGGACAACCTTCAAGTCTAAGGAGGATCTCCTCAAGTGTTTTCTCATGCCATTTAGCTTGACTAATGCAACAACAATGTTCATTTTGATAATGGATGACATTCTACAACCATTCAAAAACTCTTTTGTGTTCATATACCTAAATGGAATCATATTCTTCAATAAAACCCAAGAACATCATCTAAATCATATTTAACAGGTGTTGAGCACCCTACAAAAACATAAGTTATATGCCAATTTGGAGAAGTGCTAATTTGATATGTATAGAATTCAATATCTAGAATACATCATGGATGAGTGTGGTGTGCATACATCCAAGTCATCCACAATTTCATAGCCTTGAATACATTATTGGAGCTTTGTATATTCTTGGGCCTTGCCAAATTTTACAACAAGTTCATGTTGTGTTTCTCTCATATATCATGTCCTTAAGATAGGTAACAAAGGGTGGAACTAAGGCCAAGTTTGTTTGGGTCAATACATAATAGAAATAATTAAATAAGTTGAAGTGTTTCCTATGATCAACACCATTATTCACTCTTCCATATTTTCAACATCATTTGAAATTGAGATAAAAACCTGATATTATGTCATCGGTGCAAAAATGACCCAACATGGATAGTAGGTGGCCTATCATAGTGAAACTTTGTCTAATACAATTTGTAGGAAGACCAACTATGACAAGGCTATTTACGCCATTGTGTGGCCTATTGATAGTGGAAGCATTGTATTATGGGAAAGGAAACAATCATTGAAACCAACCACATGCCTTTACAATATATGTAGACTCATTTCCAATTGTCAGACAACCACCATCAGAAGTGGACCACATACCATCATTTGTTCAATGTGAAAATCAGGTAGAAGAATATCAACACTTGCAAACAAATTCAGAAAACCTCTATCTATGGCACTAACCATAGTCATCAAATCCTATGTAAAAAAGACATAAAAATGGCTCTAGTTATATCATAATGATCCTGATTTCATTGCTACATACCAAAAACTAGTTGCATGTAAACAATTTTTAGACTTTCACTTACATGATCAAATTTTGTCCCATTTAGGACATCTTTGTGTTCCTTTAAGAGATCATGACAAGTTGATTAGGGAGGCACACTACAATTAGGTGGCATGGCACTTTTATATGGAGAAGATAATAGAAGTAATGTAGAAATACCTATATTAGCCAAAGCTCCAATAATATGTTAGCAAATATATAAGATAGTGCACTTCCTATATGATTACTAAAGCCACAATTAAGAATAAAGGGATGTATACTCTTCTTTCCACTTAAAATAAGTCACGGAAGCTAATCCCCATGGATTTTTCAAGAGTCTTCCCTCAACCAATCTTGGTCATTGTGTTTTTATGATTGTCGATCAATTTTTTAAGATGGAAATTTTGGCACCTTATAGGAAAAATGATAGTATAAGGCATTACTAAACTCTACTTTGAGTGTTTTTTGGTTTATTTTGGGTTTCCAAAGACAATGGTCTCTAATAGAGATAGTAGGTTACAAAGTATCATTTGGTCCAACTTTTAGTTCATCATGGATATCAAGTTGACCAAATTGACTACCTTCCATCCCAAGATGATGGATAAATGAATGTAGTCAACATGATTCTTTTGCATATCCTCAAAATGGATCATCCACATATGTGGGATGAAAACCTTCCTTATATTCCACATATCTAAAATAGAACTCACCATTGTTTTATCAAACACAACCTTTTCCAAGTTTACTTGAAGTTCAATCTATTGGTCCCAAGTGATGTATATCTTCCCATTACATCAACTCAAGATAATTCCTCCCATTATCAAAACAAGATATTAAAATCAACCAAGTGTTTTGAATAGATCCAACAAATCCAACAAACATTTCATGATATTATACAAAAAGGTAACGCCAAGTATAAGCAGTGACATTATCAATAATTGGTCACACATGAGTTTGAGGTTGGTGACAAGGTATATTTACACTTGTAGAAAGAGAGATAGCTTATAGGCCCCCAAAGTAAGATCATTCCACTTTGGTAGGGGCCTTACACCATTGCCAAGGGTGTGGGTGAGAATGATTTTGATTGGATCTTCCACCGTTATATGCCTTACACCCTTTCTTTAATGTGGAGTTTCTTAGACCATATTTTCTACCTTTGTTGGACACTTCAAAGGAAACAATGTTCTTGGCTAGCTCAACCTTGTTTGCATTTAGAAATATACAATGGGTTAGATAATTGAAGTGAAGTTGGAGAGAACCTATTGAAAAAATATACAATTCTTTTGGACTATAAATCATGGAAGTTTCTTCACTTAGGAAAGTGGTTCAATATGAACTAGATATATTGAAGGTTTCTCTATTTGGAAAAGAAAATCGATGTAATGGAGATCATTACTACTCAAGGGGGAAAAACTAATGGGTGGTCACTCGAGATCATATAGGAAATGACCATAATAATGATAGTGCTTATATTTTTTGGGTCCCAAACTTTTGTCATGTTTTCAATCATTTCCCATGCATTTTTCAAAATTTTGAGGTCTAGTAAAGAGCATTTGGATGACTTTGAAAATTATATTTCCACTGAACTAAAGAAGACCTAAAATATGACAATGAGGAATAAGTTATGGTCCTGATAAGGCTCCCCATTTTTTCCTACAACTCATTTTCATCTAGCTCAATGTCACACTCCACCCTAACTTCACATTGGGGCTAGGTTTATTGCATCTTAAGTTTATGGACGATAATTTCTTACGAAGTACATTCTAAGTTATCTCTTTAATTTCAATTGTTATATCTGAGATTAACATTAGAGACAATGTCGAGCAACCAAAGACTTATATACTTTATATTGTTATCTTTTCATTTAATCAAGTTCAAGTTGATTTTCAAAACACAAATTCAGATGATTTGAATATTATCTTTCTTTCTAGGGGAGTTAAATACATCATAAATAAATAAAGTTAAATCATGGACAAACTCAACATTTTGTGATTTTTATTTTATTTTATTTTTTATTATTATTATTACCTTCGGTGAGGCAAAGTTTCACTTTGATCTCCTCATTTTTCTCAAAATTTCAATGATTTGGATTATGTTAAAATGGGCCAAAACCCCGAAAGGAAAAGTTCCATTGTCAAATTTCCTATCAATCAAGTGGAACTATAACTTATGGAAAAAAATTGCAAGATTTTGAAAGAAATTTTAACAAAAAATAGATTAAGTTTGTGCACTAATAAACTTATTCTATGTAAATAATATTAATTATTCAATAATTAATTTTTAATATAATAACTATATTTCAATGATGAATTCAATTTGGATAAAGTTTTATGATCAAAATTCTTATCAATTAAATTAAACTATAACTTTGGACAAAATTCCTACTAAATTAAAAAAAAAAAATTAAATTTATTCACTAATTAATTTACTCCACAAAAATAATATTAATTATTCAATAATTAATTTATATCAAATAAATATACTTCAATGATAATCTCAATCTATACTAATTTTTTTTATTTCCACATTAAATACCACAAAAATATCAAAACAATTGTTGTATGTATTATCTATATATCGATAATATTTCTTAAAATATCAAAACAATGGTTATATGTATTATCTATATATCGATAATATTTCTTTTCCTTTAAGTTTTTGAATTTTCCATATATAATCATCTCTTCATTTTCCTTTATGTTTTTTAATTTTTCTATGTATAGTCATCTTTTCATCATGAAATGAATCAAAATTTTATTTATTGTCATCATTATCATTATTTATTTACTGCATTACTATCACTATTATTATTTACTACGTCACTATCATTACCATTACTAAATTGTTTGTTATCTTTACATGCTAATGTCTATCACTATCATTACAACATCACTATCATTATCATTACTGAATTTTGTGTTATATTTACATGCTAATGACTATCACTATCATTACTACATCACTATCGTTATCATTGCTTATTTTTATTTTTTCTCAATTAAAGTATTCTTACCTTCACATGAAGGTGTCAAAACTCTTAGAATTATTTGTGTATTAAACA
>JZKD02S0173139.1:205051-225854 GCA_000966675.3 Picea glauca | reverse complement strand
TTCTTTTTGAGGATTTGGACTAAAGTTTTGTTTGTAGACCTGGCCAGGCCATTTCCTTGAGGATAATAATTTGAAGACTATCCCACTTTAATACTCTCTCCACAAAATTTGGTAAATTTTGATCCAATGAATATTGATCCGCTATCTGTAATAAAATTTTCTGGAACTCCAAAACTTTATAGAATATTATCCTTGAGGAATTTTATAAGTTCTTCTGAGTATGCCATCTTTAATGCTATTGCTTCTTTCCATTTTTTGAAATAATATGTAGCAGTGAGAATATATGAATGGCATCTACTTGATTTCAATTCATTGGTCCAACAACTTCAGGTCCCCATCGTGAAAATGGTTTTTCCACTGATATAGGTTGCAAAGGCATTGCAACCTTCTTCATTCTTCCTGAAAATGTTTGACAAGAAATGCATTTTCTTATTTTTTCATATGAATATTTGAAAATTTATGACCACTAATAACCATATCTTACTATTCTATGTGCAATAGTCGTGGGTGAAAAGTGACCACCACAAATTCCTTCATGAAATCATTTCATTAGTTCCAGAGCCTTCATTACATCAACACATCTTAACAACATTCCGTCAAAATTTCTATGAAACAAAACCTCGACAACTAGTACATATTGATTCAATTTCATTTTTAAATCCCTCCTTTCTCTTGACGACATGCCATTTGGGAATTGGCCTAATTTTAAATATAAAATTGCATCTTTATACCATTCATGAGTTGATGTAGATTTTCTTGGCGAAATTGATATGGTCCCATTTAATGAATCATTTCAACAATAAGATTAAACAACCCATGTCCTCTGAATGCTTGCATTGGCTTGATCTCAATGTCATACTCCTGGATTTTGGCAAGCCAATTTTCCCATTTCCCTTCTCGTAATTGTTGACTGAGAAGAATTTTCATTGGAGAAGAGGGAACATATGCTATGACATGAGAAGATGCTATGTAATTTCTAAAATAACCTACTTCCTTTACTAAGGAAAGTGCTTGTTTTTCTATATCTGAATAATTCAATGATTAATCATGCAAGGTTTTACTCATGAAGCTTATCGGGAGTTCTTATCCTTTAATATTTTTATGTGTGAGAATGGAAGCAATAACTTCTTCGAAAGAAAAAGAATATATAATAAAATATTTGTTAAAATATGGGCTTATCAATATTGGGGCAGTTGTAATTGCATGTTTGATATTATTGAAATATCGTTGAATATCTTCAACCCATTAAAATATTTGGTCCTTTTTAAGAAACAAATTTATTGGTTTGATAATTGTTGCATAATCTAGAACAAATCTTCTCAAAAAAAATGTTTTTCCAAAGAATGATTGAACTCGCTTTTTTATGTTGGTGGATTTAATTCATTAATATCCTTTACTCTTTTAGGATCAATATAAATTTCTTCCTTGTTGATTATGTGTCCTAATCATTTTCCTTCAAATAATGCAAATACACACTTATTGAGATTTAGAGAAATTCTAAATAATCTACATATTTCAAATACTTATCTTAAATGGCCAATATGTTTTTCTCTTATCTTGGAGTAGACAGTGAGATCATCTTGGTAATAAGCCATGAATTTACCAATTAGATCTTTGAAGGAATTATCCATGGCCCTCTGAAAAGTTACTCCAGCATTTTTCAAACCAAATGGCATGTAGACATATGCATATGTCTCCCATGTTGTGATCAAAACAATTTTCAACCTATCTTCTTCTGCAACAAGAACATGATTATATATTGAGAATCCATCTAACATGGACATGAGAATTGAACCAGTGACTTGTTGGAGTAACATTTCCATGTTTGGCAGGGGATAATTTTATTTTATACTTGCTTTGTTTAAATATTGAAAATCAACACATAAGTGAATTTACCCACTTTTCTTCCTTACAATCACTGGATTGGAAAGCCATTCCGAATGTCTGATTGGAAAAATTATTCCATCTTTTTTCAATTTCTCAAGTTATGTTTTCACCAAGGGATTCAAATTTGGGATTTATTGTTCTCAAAATTTTCTTAAATGTCTTGGTCCCTTATTTTAGTGTTATGATATCCTGAAATATTTATTTATAATAAGCTTTGAGATCATCATAGCTCCATGCAAAAATATCAAAATATTATTTAAACAAAGCAGTATATTGATCAACTTCTTTTGGTGTGCAATGAGTCCCAAGATTCAAATAGTTTGGAGAAATTTCAGTTTCAAAGTTTATCTTTTGAGTTTGTTGTATCTTTTGTATAGATTCTTCTTCTTTTAGATGTTTGGTCTGATCATCTTTTGTGAATAAAGATTCATATTTGACACAAATTTTTGAAATCAATGCAATACTTTTTCCAATTTCACGTACATTGGCAAGAAAATCATTCAATTGTTCATCAATCTCAAATACTTGAATATATTCCTGGTTTTCAGGAACTGAGGGAATATTCTTTTCATGTGAAAAGTATTCTTATTTTGAGAATCATCCAGATTAAATAATGATGGAACAAGTGCCAAATGTTTTTCTTTCTTATTCCTTTCTCTGGGGATGAAATATATATTGAATGAACTAAATGAAATTATCAGTTCATTTACTCTTTCTGCATATAATTTCAATATTTATTTTTTTATCTTATATTTTTTAGTAATATGATTTATAACTAGTTCATAGTCATGAGTTATAATCAAATTTTCAATTTTAATTTCTAATGCGAAAAACATCCCCCAAATCAATGTTTCATATTCTGCTTCGTTATGTGTACAAGGAAATCCCAATCTGATGGCATATGGATGTATTATTGAATTAGTACCTTTGAGCACAATTCCAACACCACTCCCTGAACTAGAAAATGCACCATCAAAAGAAATTATCCAAAATTCTTTGAAAGAACTTGATTCTTCATTTTTTGGGACGTATTATTGTTATGAGTCCAACACGAAATAATTCCCTATATTGTCATCGACATAGCCTTTCATCAATTCATTGTCCTTTTTCTTAAAGGAGAATATTTTTCTTGGTTCTCGTGGAACCCTCAACATTGTTCCATATTTATTGGGTAGCATCATGCAGCTCCCATTATTCATGATATACCATCCAATTAATGCAAACCAATATCTACCAAGGACCACTCCATAAGCCAGAGGAAGGTCAACCACTGTAATTTTGAATACAATTGTGATATGTGGGGAAATAGTTATTCAAGCATACAAATATTTGAGTTCTCCATATGTTGGGACTTGTCTTGAATCAATGGCATAAATACTCTCTATGGTTTCATAATACTTGGTGCATCCCATCTCAAGTGCTTCCATCATTGATAATGGCATGATATTGTTTGTATCTCCAGTATCAATCATGCAATTATGAAGGACAATGTTGTGATTTTCTATCGTGATATATAAAGGTGGGAATTTACCTTCTCGTCTTCATGTTGAATCATTTGGCTATTACTTTGAGCTTGATGCAACAACTTCCATTCTATGACTTGGCTCATCTAAAAATTCAAGGATATTTTTCCTCTGCTCGAGAATTTTCACAACTTCCATGAATGGAAAAGTAATCCTCAATTTTGATAGATCATCTATTACATTATATGTCATCTGTGGATAATTTCTTGTTGAATTTACAACTAGTTGTTGCTTGTTTTTTTTTCACATTTGGTCTTGAATTTTCCTTCTCTGTTCCTGCACTGTATTTTGTTTTATTTACTTGTTCCCTTGTTTGGACAACATTTTCTTATGATATATCATTTTATTCTTTCTCATTAAATATATACATGGATGGCTAGGCTTCATCCATTTGTACATATTCAACACTTTCCTCTTGAATGTAATCAACCTCTTGATCAATATTTTGGTCTTCAAAAACATCTTATAATATTACAACATTTGGATTTGGCACTCTTGGCACCCTTTGTCTGATTTAATTAGTGGTACCATCAATTCTAATCATTTTTCTTGAATTGGATTTCTCCTTTGTTCCTGAACAAGCATTCTTGGATTAGGAGGAAAATTTATGTTTATCCTTTATCTCATCAATTCATTTTGCATTTGTATAATGGTTCTATTCATCTATTATATTTACATTCTTTCTTTAGTCTCTTGCGTTGCTACTAGATCATTTTTTACATTAGGAATTACTCCTTTGAGTATCCCTCCGCCAATTCCTCGATATCCAATGTTTCTTGTTCTTTGATCTTCAATTATTTTTTAAGATGATGCTCCTTGATCTGATTTATTGAGTGTATCCATTTCTCTTTGAAATATACCAAAAAATATATCTAAATCTGCATCAGTCTCAAGCATAATCTCTTCCATTTTTGTTTCTTTATTCATTGCTCCATTTAAATCTTCAATTTGTGAATCTCTGATGGAAAATTTGACATTTGAAGGAATTGCATTCTATTAGAATCCTAGTATGAATAGATCATTTGGTCTCTGATTTTCTTGTATTTTACTAAGCGTTCTTAAAAATAAAAAATAAAAAATAAAAAACTAAGATCCTTTCACCCTTTTTCAAACAGACTTGGGTGAATTTTGTAAGTAGGGTATGATATGATTTTGGAGGAGCATACAAGGTTATAAACATGCCTTCTAAATCATCAAAATTAGAAATTGAATTCACTGGAAGAGACATATATCATTCATTGGCTTGGTCTATCAATGTTTGAAGAAATAATTGAACCATCACATCATCATGCTCAACCAAATGGATCTCACACAAGCTCAAAAAAATTTCCATGTGTTTCTTTGGATCAACTGATCCATCTTTTGGGAATGTTGGTAACAACCCTTGTGGAAGGTTTGGAAATTTATGTTACTCACCATAAATATTTAAAGGGATATTTCTAACCCTTCTCTGTGGAATTTTGTGTCTTCTTTCTTCACGATTCCCAGGAGGCTCTTGATTTATTTCTTCTCTGTCAGCCATGATTTGATCTTCTTCTTCGTTTACACTTGACCTTTCTTCGATTATTTCAAGTTGTTTTCTTTTACTCCTTGTTATTGGGCCCTTATATTTTTCCAATTTCAATCTCTATCTAGGATTCTTTGTATTTGTCTTCTTGCAATTTTTCTTTCATCCTCTTGGGAAAGGGTTTTCCAAGATATTTCAATTTCTTTGCTATTTTGAGATGTTGTCAACACTAATCATATAATTGATGAAAAATGATCATTTTATTTCCTAATCCAACCTAAAACTAGGGTTGGTTGGGTTGATGATGAGTCATAAATAATTCTTGTGTAAAAACTGTCTTTTTTGTTCTTTCCCCCAGTATGGTCTCCAAAAATGTCGATGTTTGAATATGTTAGGATCGAAACAAAAACCTCATGAGGATTAAAAATCCCCATTCATTTTTATAGAGGTGGTACTCCCCTATAAACTTCTTTAAATATTATCTTTAAGTATCTTGGAACATCAATATAAAATGGGGAATTGTAAAATAAAAAATCCCAAATATTTATCACTCAAGAAAATAAGAAATATACACACAAAGGATTCATGTGAAATGGACCAGGAATATCTATTTACAATATTTGCAGAAATTACATTAAATAACATATTTCAGAAAATAATGAAATGATCCTCACATCCATCACAGTTTCAAAAATATTTTTTATCACACTTAAAAGGAAAAGAACATATGGCCCACACATTAGAGAACTTTAAAATAGTAATTTAATTAAAATAAAAAACTGAGTTTGATAAGTTAATTTTTAATATCTCATACTCAAAAGCTCAGAGTTATAAGATACAGTGAAAACTAACTCTGAAATAGTTCTCTGGGATTTTCTCAAAAATATAGTCTTTTACAGTTTGGAAAATAAAAGGCATTTGTCTATAAATAGAATAGGATTGGGGCTTCCATGGACCATAAAATATATGTACAAGAAAATATTATAGAATAATGAATAAATATGGAGAAAAAAACAAACAACAGGACCTGAAAAGAAGATAAAAGATGCAATCATAACTCGATTATATTCTTCTCAAGAAAGACAAAATATAACTGGATGAATTCTGAAAGGGAAGAATAGGATGTAATCAATGTAGACTTACTTTGATGGAATCTCTCATGGTTCATTTATGTGTTATTGGTGTCATTATATTTTTCCTTGATGATGGTTTCATGGTCGGCACTAACTATTTCTTCTTGATTTTCCTCTATAATCTTGATTAAGGTTCCTTTATAATCTTTCATTGGGACTATATTTATTTCATGTTTAATTTTTATATCAAATAATGTTCCCTCCAAGTCTCTTAGGTCAAATGAAGTTTGATGAAACATATATTCCATATCTTCATTTTTGTTTGCATATTTCACCAACCAATCTTCAATTTCAATTTCATTATATTCAATGATACTATTGAATTTTTCGGCTGAAAGACCCTTTAATATTTCCACTTCCTGCTTAAATTGATCTCTTGTCATAAATTTAGAATTTAATATTAATTTTGGGTCTTATACTTCTCTTGTAGTTCCGACCAAGTCCATTTTAGTTAATCTTTTGTACAATCCCTCCATTTTAGTAACCACAACATCACATTCTTCCATAATTTATTTTAGAATCTTTATCTTCTTGAGCCATCAAGCCTTTAATTGTTTTATCCAAGAAGGAGAAGGTAAACCTTCTTATTTTCTTTTCATTTTAGTAATATTTGCAAATTTCAAAATAAATTTAGTGACTGCGTCTTTATAAAACCCTTCTTCATGTTCATAATCACCTTGGAGGAAATCTCTAAAAGAATTTAATTTAGAACCAAAAGAAACAATGTTACTTCATGATGCAGGAGCATCGCCAGCAAAGCACAAGCGGGAGACAACTAGGCACACTAGCGCGTATTTTGAAACATTTTGAATTTCAAAGATCAATGTATTAATGTAATATCTGACAAAACTTTTGAGATATGAATATATTTAATGATCGGAGGTTGAGCCATTGCATAAGATCGATGGGGAGATGTATTTCGTTTAATGTGAAATATTGCAGCATAGATCTAGAGATTTCGCTCTTATCTATCTGACTTGATATTTATTGCAATAGATGTTAAGTAGTTGATAACATTTAATTCCGATAAGATAGCGTAGAGTAGTTGGAGGGAAAGGCTCGAAGAGCACCCCTTTTGTATAAAGCTTTGTAATATTGCCCAGTAGTGGTTGTTGTTGGAAGGCTACTAATAGAAGATAGTCGATTAGCAGTGTATGTGCTAAGGGGTAGTGAAGAACAATGTATGAATGTATGTAAGTTTCAGTTGAATGAATATAACAGAGGAATATTGTTCCAAATGTGTGTTGTTATGTGTATGCCTAAATGAATGGTATTCTTTCTGTTATTGTTCAATTCTCTGTTACTTCTTGTTCTTGAATCCATGACTACATTTGCTCTATTGAATGTATGATTCACTGTGAAGAGTGAATAAGTTTCAATTTTTTATCTTCATTGAGAGAGTGCAAGGTGTGCATAGTTTCCGCAAGGAGTGTGTGACCAAGTCTGTTTCGAATTGAAGCTTAGGAGAGTTAGAGTGAAACTTATGTGTGCAAACAGTACATTGACGTCTGCAAGGAGTGTGTGACAGATTTTTCAGACTCAAAATCTCAGGAGAGTAGCTTGATTTTAGTCACAGAAACAGAAGTGGTCGGAGAATAGTCGCAAGGGGTGTGAAACCACCCACAAGGAGAAGTTAAGTTGTGGATGAAAATATGTTGCAAGGTGTGCACAGATCAAGATTTCGACTAAGTCTCGGAGAGATTGTTCAGAGTAACTAGAGAAAGCCAAGTAAGTTAAGCTCAGGAGGGAGAGCAGTGGAAATCTTCAAGGAAATAATTCCCTGAAGTCTTCGTTGAAAATCAGTGGACAGATTCATCACGGAGGGAGGTGAACAATTCCATACCGTTAGATCTGGTAAAGCTACAAGGAGGATAGTCGTAGGGTGTTTCGGCATTTCGTGGTTCAGGAAATCTGGAAGGAGTGTAAGTGCAGGGTCTTGAAGTTTGAAGTCACGAATGGATCTTAGTCGTTGATTGTGAGAGGAGAACGTCGCAATGGATTGGGGTGTTTGGGAATCAGAAGTCTGGAGGTTCACGGGCGAGAAACCTATATTTTTGCGAAGTCATGAAACCTGAACCATAGTGGGTCTAGAAAATTTGAGGATACACATGGTGAGAGCTCGGAGATTCGGAGTAGCACATTTCGAGAAGAAGAGACTGAAGAGTTTGTAATATCCCCGAAGCCCGAGTTGCGAAGGGATAGGCCCACATTCATAGTCGTGGTCACTAGGAGGAAAAAGGGACCTAAAGAGTCACTTCGACTCAATATTTTAAATGATCCAAGACCGGGAGGTCAAGAAGACCTTTGGAGGGAAGGGGGTCTGCGCCAGAAGTGGTATCAGAGTGAGTACATAATTGAATTTTGTAGGGAGAACGGTAAATTGATATCGACGAAGGGTATTGGAAGCATCAGCACAATGCCGCCTAGAAGACGTATTGAGCCACCCGTAGCCAACAGAGACATGGAAAGGGAGATGAGAGAATTGTGTGCAAGGTTGGATGCCATGTAGACATCACAAAGGAGAGCGCTTGATGCTGGAGACATCAGCGAGGAAGAAATCGAAGAAGTTGTAGCTGAGGATGTTGCGGAAGAACGCTTACTGAAAGCGGTTGTCAAATTGGGTTCCAGAGCAAAGATTGACATCCCTATGTATGAAGGAAATTTAGAAACAAAAGAATTTCTTGATTGGATATGAGCAATGGACAAGTATTTCGACTATGAGGATGTCGAAGAGGAGAAAAAGGTAAGAGATGATTTCACTAGGTTTAAAGGACATGCAACACTATGGTGGGATGAACTGCAAGCCAATAGGAGGAGCAAGGGAAAAAAAAATATCAAGAGTTGGGATTGAATGGTAGACAATCTTAAGGAGAAATTCATACCCAAGGATTATCAGATAAGTCTTTTCAGGAGGATGTAGAGCCTGAGACAGAGAGGATTGACTGTGAAGGAGTACATAGAGGAATTCTACAAATTGAACATTAGAGCTGGACAGAGAGAGAGGGACAAGGAGAAAGTTGTCAGATACATTAATGAACTAAGATATTATATCCAGGGTGAAATCATTATGGTGATGGTCAGGACAATAGAGGACGTGTATCAAATGGAATTGAAGGCAGAAGATAAGTTGAACAGGAAGCAGAGTCAACAAAACAGAGGTCAAAGTTTGAACAGAGGCAAAGAAGTTTCCTAGGATAAAGAACAAAAGTGAAAGGATGAGGCGGAGAAACCATATAGTCACTCTAAAAGAGGAGAAAGTTCCCAAGGAAGGCAGAGTGGTGGTAGAAACTCGTTTCCCCGAGGAAGAGGAAGAGACAAAGGAGGAGAAGTAAGTTGTTGTGCTTGTGGACAAACATGACACATGTCTTGGGATTGTCTCAAGAGGAATAAAGGAAGTGAAGCTCACATTTTGGAAGCGCAGAAGTGAGATGTTGAGGTAGAAGGCATAGAGGATGGGAAATCCTTGATGATGATGAAGGTTCTTTTGAAGCAAGAGCCAGAAACTAAAAAACCATAACAACAAAACAATTTGTTCATGACAGCTTGCAAAATGAAGGAGAGGGTTTGCAAGGTGATAATTGACAGTAGGAGCACTGACAACTTAGTATCCATGAAGATGGTGGAAAATATAGAGCTGGAGATGACTGCACATCCGACATCGTATAAAGTCTCATGGTTTCAGAAAGGTCATCAGGTAACAGTCACTCAACAATGCTTGGTTGAATTTAAAATAGGAGGATATAGAGATGAAATTATGTGTGACATGATTCCCATGGATGTATGTCATGTTTTGTTGGGAAGACAGTGGTAGTATGACATGAATGTTATTCATGATGGAAGGAGGAATACTTACACCTTAGAGAAGAATGGTAGGACACACATGTTGCTTCCAATTGAATAAAAGAAGGTGAAGGATGAAGCCAGTGCAAGCATACTTCTCATGAGTGGGAAGGAACTCCTGAATGAAGTAAAAAAGGAACAAGATATGCAATTTTTTGTAGTGAGGAAGCTGAGGGTTATCCTTACTAGTACTTCAATGGAATATTTTCCCGAGGAATCTTAGGAACTTCTAGAGAATTTTGTTGATATAGTAGTGGATGAGTTTCTAAACTCATTTCCACCTATCAGAAGCATCAATCATCACATTGACTTGATACCAGGAGAAATCCTGTGGAATAAAGAAACATACAGATTGACACCTCGAGAGAATGAGGAGGTGAAGAGACTGGTTCATGATCTGTTAGACAAAGGATTGGTCAGAGAAAGATTGAGTCCATGTCTAGTGCCAACTGTATTAAGTCCAAAGAAGGATGGAGGATGGAGAATGTGTACGGAATAGAGGGCCATAAACAAGATCACCATCAGATACAAATTTCCATTACCAAGGATGGATGACTTGATTGATTGCCTAAGTGGAGCTAACTATTTTTCAAAAATAGATTTGAAAAGTGGATATCACCAAATAAGGATGAGGGAAGGTGATAAGTGGAAAACAACATTAAAGACGAATGAGGGGTTATATGAATGTCTTGTTATGTCGTTTGGCTTAACGAATGCCCTGAGTACTTTTATGAGGTTGATGAATGAAGTGTTAAAAGATTTCATTGGTAATTTTGTGGTCGTATATCTGGATGATATACTGGTGTTTAACAAGACTAAGGAGGATCACTTGAGACATTTGACATTGTTGATGAGGATGTTGCAGCAAGAGAAGTTGTTGATTAATATGAAAAATTATTCTTTCATGAAAACATAACTCATTTACTTGGGTTTTGTCATTTCTTCAAATGAGTTGAAGATGGATCCCAAAAAGGTGAAAGCAATCAGAGAATGGTCGTCACCGAAGAATATCTTTGAGGTAAGAAGCTTCCATGGATTAGCAAGTTTCTATCAAAAGTTTATCAGAAATTTTAGTGGGATTATTGCTCAAATGATGGATACAGTGAAGAAAAGACACAAGTGTTTCAAATGGACAGAAGAGGCTGAGAGGAGCTTCAACATATTGAAGGAGAAAATAATTGAACAATCGATTATGGTCCTACTGGATTTCAGAAAGACATTTCAGGTAAGATGTGATGCAAGTGGAGTTGCAATTGGAGCGGTCTTAAGCCAAGACAACAAACCTATTGCATATTTTAGCAAGAAGCTGAATGAAGCTAAAAAGAAGTACTCCACATACGACAAAGAATTATATGCCATAATTCAAGCCTTGAAGAAATGGAGGAACTATCTCGTAGCGAAGGAGTTTGTTTGGTATAGCGATAATCACGCTTTGCAATTCATAACCAGACAAGAGAAGTTAAATCAGAGACATGCTAAGTGGATAGAGTTTATGAAAAATTTCACTTTTGTCATTAAACATATTTCTGGAAATGCTAACAAGGTTGTTGATGCATTGAGAAGGAGAATTTTGATTCTGCAGTAATTTCAAGTCAAGACCTTGGGGTTTGACCACCTTAGGGAAATGTACCATAGTGATCCAGATTTTGGTGAGGCATATGAAGCATGTGTGAATCATGTGCTCAGAGACAGGAGCCAGTGGGATGAATATCTGATTCAGGATGGGTTGTTGTTCAAAGGATGCCATTTGTGCATACCAAGATGCTCGATGAGGTAGAATTTGTTGAAGGAAAATCATAGCGAAGGTCTAGACAAACATTTTGGCCATGAAAAAACATTTGCCCAATTAACCGGTTCATATTATTGGCCAAGTATGAGAGCAGAGGTGAAGAGATTTGTGAAAAATTGTAAGATTTGTCAGTATGCCAAGGGGAAGAAATAGAACACTAGATTGTATCAGCCATTGCCTATTCCAGAGAGGCCTTGGGATGCAATAAGAATGGATTTTGTGTTGGGATTGCCAAGGACACAAAGAGGAAGTGATTCCATATTTGTGGTGGTGGACATATTTTTGAAGATGGAACACTTTATCCCATGCCAGGAGACTAGTGATGCAACGCATGTTGCGAATTTGTTTTTCAAAGAGGTTGTGAGACTCCGTGGATTTCCCAGGAGTATAGTTTCAAATAGGGATACCAAATTTGTTGGTCATTTATGGAGGACGTTGTGGAAAAATTTGGGGATAGAGCTATATTTTAGTCCTGCATATCATCCACAAATGGATGGATAGACCGAAGTGGTGAATAGAAGCTTAGGAGATTTGCTGAGGAGTTTGGTCACTGAACACCATAGTTAGGGGGATTCTAGCACAGGCTGAATTTGCATATAATGACTCAGTGAATAGGAGCACTGGAAAAATTCCATTTCAAATCATGTATGGACTGAATCCAAGAAGAGTGTCGGAGTTAAGAGATCTAAAGCAGAGTGAGTTTAGGAGCGCGGGAGCTGAAAACTTCATTGCAGATATGCAGGAACTTCACAATCAGATCAAGGAGCAGTTGAAGAAGAGAAAAAGTGAATGCAAGCGCAGAGCTGATCAACACAGGAGGAATCTTGAATTTGAAGTTGGAGATCAAGTTCTAGCACATTTGAGGAAGGAAAGGTTCCCGAGGGGAACATATAATAAGTTTAAATTGAAAAAGATAGGACCATGTAAAATCCTGAGGAGATTTGGTGAGAATTCTAATGAGTTGGAGTTGCCAGAAGATATAGGTATATCGCCCATATTCAACATTTCAAACCTGTATCCGTATAGGGAATATAGAATTGAAGGATCAAAAGATCAAAGAAATATCTAGTGGGAGAAACAGATGCCTGTAGCAGAGAAGTTGCAGATGGAAAATATCATAGATCAACAAGTTGGTAAGAAGACCCAAAGAAAGATGTATTTTGAATATTTAGTGAAATGGAAAGGACGACCAGTAGAGGATGCCAGTTGGGTTGGTGAAACAGAGATTCAGAAGCATGGAATATCGGTGCAGGATCTCATGGACATGAGTCCATGAATTTTTCAGCGAAGGGAGTATGATGCAGGAGCATCGCTAACAAAGCACAAGCGAGAGATAGCTGGGCGCACTAGCACGTATTTTGAAACATTTTTAATTTCAAAGATCAATGTATTAATGTAATATCTAACAAAATTTTTGAGATATGAATATATTTAATGATCGGAGGCTGAGCCATTGCGTAAGATCGATGGGGAGATGTATTTCGTTTAATGCGAAAGATTGCAGCACATATCTAGAGCTTTCGCTCTTATCTATCTGACTCGATATTTATTTTAATATATGTTAAGTAGTTGATAGAATTTAATTCTGATAAGATAGCGTAGAGTAGTTGGAGGGAAAGGCTCGAAGAGCACCGCTTTTGTATAAAGCTTTGTAATATTTCCCAATAGTGGTTGTTGTTGGAAGGTTGTTGATAGAAGATAGTTGATTAGCAGTGTATGTGCTAAGGAGTAGCGAAGAACAGTTTATGAATGTATGTAAATTTTAGTTGAATGAATATAACAAAGGAATATTGTTCCAAATGTGTGTTGTTACGTGTCTTCCTGAATGAATGGTAGCCTTTCTGTTATTTTTCAATTCTCTGTTACTTCTTGTTCTTGAATCCATGACTGCATTTTCTCTATCAAATGTATGAGTCACTGTGAAGAGTGAATAAGATTCAATTGTTTCTCTTCATTGAGCGGGTGCAATGTGTGCATAGTGTTCGGAAGGAGTGTGTGACTGAGTCTGTTTTGACTCGAAGCTTAGGAGAGTTAGCATGAAACGTATGTGTGCAAAGAGTACATTAACGTTGGCAAGAAGTGCATGACAGAGTTTTTGGACTTGAAAGCTCAGGAGAGTAGCGTGATTTCAGTCATGGAAATAGAAGCGTTCGGAGAATAGTCACAAGGACTGTGAAACCACCCACAAGGAGAATTTAAGTTGTGGATGAAAATATGTTGCAAGGTGTGCACAACTCAAGATTTCGACTAAGTGTCAGAGATATTTTTCAAAGGAACTAGAGAAAGACAAGTAAGTTAAGCTCAGGAGGGAGATCGATGGAAATCTTCAAGGAAATAAGTCCTTGAAGTCTTCGTTGAAAATCAGTGGACAGATTCATCCTGGAGGGAGGCAAACAATTCCAGACTGTCAGATCTGGTAAAGCTACGAGGAGGATAGTCGTAGGGTGTTTCGACATTTCGTGGTTTGGGAAATATGGAAGGAGTGTAAGTGCAAGGTCGTGAAGTCTGAATTCAAGAACAGATCTCAGTCGTTGATCGTGAGAGGAGCACATGGAAACATATTGGGGAGTTCGAGAATCAGAAGTATGGAGGTTCGCGGGAAAGAAACCTAGATTTTCGCGAAGTCGTGAAACCTGAACCATAGTGGGGCCAGTAGATTTGAGGAGACGCATGGCGAGAGCTCAGAGATTTAGAGTAGCACATTTTAGGAAGAAGAGAAGGAAGAGTTCAGAATATCCCCAAAGCCCGAGTTGCGAAGGGATAGGCCCACGGTCATAGCCATGGTCACCAGGAGGAAAAAGGGACCCAAAGAATCGCTTCGACTCAGTATTTTAAACAATCCAAGACTAGGAATTCAAGCATCCCTTTGGAGGGAAGGAGGTCTGCGCCACTTCCAACATCCGATGCCTGCATAATAAGATACATTCTCTTTTTAATATTTTCTTCAACAATTTTTCTGACAACAACTAATAAACTTGATGTTCCTTTCAATTTTAAATCTGATGTTTCAGGTTGAACAATAGCCAATGCACTTGCGAGGATAGGAGGCATCATCAAAGTGTATTCCAAATTTTTAATTATTTCCTTCAGTTTTTAATTTTTTTCTTCCTTATCATCAATTGAAACATCTAAAGAATCCCCTATTATTTTGTGTATCTTAGCAATTCCAGATGGAAGTAATTTGTTGAGATCATACTAAGAATGAGATTTCCCCTTTTTATTTTTGGGGTCAAAGCCTTCAAACATTAACTTTATAGAGTTTTTTTAAAACAAAGCATTCTATATGGAATATGACTCTTCTTATAAAAAGTCTTCTTCTTGTGTCATGAGTTCAGTTGCAACTTGTTGACTTTCCTGCAACCTCTGTTCTTCATTGGGGAAATGAATATTTCAATATCAACCTCCATGTCTATGTCCTCAAGAGATATATCATTTTCATATACATGTTTTTCCACTTCTACTCGCTGAGAATTCTTTCTTTTCCTCTTTACTTGAATCTTATGGGGATTTTCATTTTTTCCCTGTGGAGGGTTTTTATCACCCCCACCGCCTGAATTATTCTTTGAAACACTTTTTTTTGTGATGTTGTTGCTTGAGGACTATGTTTTGATAGGATTTTTTTTTTGTAAAATCATATGAGATTGAGTATCTCTTTCATTTGAGCCTTCACCCTTTTGTTTATATTGAGTTGTCGAGCTTATCATGGTTTCAATATCATCAATGGACTGCATTGGAGCATCATTAATATTACCTTCCTCTTATTGAAACATGAGTGTATTGGTGAATGTGTTACTGAATCCAACTGATGTCATATGATCAACAAAGATATGACTTGGCTCGAATCCCCTGTTCTTTTCTGCATACTTCAAATTGAACTGGGTCAAGTGAGTTGAGTATTCATCAATTTTTGCAATGCCTCTTAATATAATTTCTCCAATTTTGCATGGCAACGGGATAAATTTCCTCTTTATTTTCTCATAAAAAAGTGCAACCAAAAACCATATTTCCTATCAACTTCAATAACAAATACTTTTTATGAAATGTAATAAGGAAGAAAGAAAGGAATTTCATGGGAACCAAAAATTCTAATCTCATTATAATATTTCATTTTTCTAAAGTCCCCCTTTTGTTCAGGAAGGTCATTGCTTCTAATGGCAATCTAGTTGTATTCTCTCCAAAAAGAAGTTTCTTGAAAACAATCACAAATTCATTATATACTTCATAAAAGTAATAAGTATCTTTATGTCTCCACAGAGCTTGGTACCACATAGTTAATGGGTCAATTTTGCAATTTACCCTTTTTCTCGACAGTCAAATTTTTTAATACATGGAAATAGGTAATAGAAAATACCAAGTAATAAGCCATATAAAACTTATTTTCTTTCTTGAAATTTGAATGTTGTTAATAAATTTCAATAGATATGATTTGTCCCCAATCAAAGATAGTTTTTTCATGAATTGTAAAATATAAGATATAGAGGGCCAACCTAGGAATGGTTGTCGTGGATTCTTGACCAATAATTCTAGTAAAAATCCATGCAAATTCTCGATAAGGGTTCTTCAACAAGCTAATATGAATTCTGGATATATCAACCAGCATTGTCGTAGTATCCTCTAAATATTCTTGTAAAAGATCAAATCCATTTTTTTTTTCTTGAGGAAACTCCTTGCTTCTTCTTCTTTAAAAGTAATCATAGGGTCTGGGAGCTTCAACATTTTTCTGAAAAACAATGACACTAAGGAAATGGGAGGTTTGCTTTGAAGTTGAATAACCCTTCGACTTTGAACGAATTTATCAGCGCACTTGGAGACAATTTCCTTACAGTCAAAGACTTCGGGTACGCATCCAACTAGAGTAATTCTTGATGTCCAGATTATGTTATGATTTCTTCCTGGTAAGAGAAATGTAGCATAATTCCAGTAAGATCTTGACCATTGAAAATTATGTTCTTATCTCTCAAAAATATTTAGTGTATCTCCACATAACTATTTTTTTCTCATAACCATTCCAATGAAGTTTGCAGACTACAATATATTTCCATAGAACAATGATTTTGAAATGAATCTTTTTCTCAGTAATATGACTTAAAACCCTTTTTTATGAATAAATTAATAAAAATTAAATGATATTACCTCGGTATTTCTTCCATTAATAATGACCTTTTCATGATTTAATTGGGAGTTGTATTACATAAGATTAACATTTAATGTATCTTGAAAAGAGTGACAAAGAAACATATACACTATGGTGGGGATTCGCACATTGAAAGGATGATGAGGTGAACCCAGGAGTCTGCGAACCTGCCATAACATGGAAATATGGCTAACTGTTGCTCGAGGATAAGAGTAAAAACAAGAAATCGGTTGGACTCAGAAGAGATAAATTATTCAAGACTTGGGACCCATGAACCCGCGGTGGAGAAGATCATAAATATTCTGAGTATAGAACTCAAAAATCAGGATCGAGGAAAAAATGAAAGTTCATTTTGGTAACGATGGAGAAAAGGGAAAATAAGAGGTGATTAAATGAATCTACGAGTCCACCAACCCGTGACCCCACGGTTATAAATAAAGATCTTGAAATATGACTAATTCATGGTTCATTATAAATAAGACGAAGGAAAAGAATTGTAATTTGTATAACATGGAACTTTGGTAAAGAGAGTTATGAACACGCCATGGGCCAATAATTTTTTAAGTAAAAGGAAAATGAAAGGATGAGGAAAATATTATATACAAGTCAAAAGTACCTTTTACTTTTTATACCCTCATGGTCCATCTCCCTTTAATCCTTTCCCCTTTCATGACCCTCTTAGCCTAACTCCTTTTTGTGCTATTTCATATCATGGCCTCCTTGTCCTTCCCCTATTTTATTTTATTTTTTCAAAATTTTACTTTCTATTTTTTATTTTTCTTTCTTTTAGTATCTTGATCAAACCTAATTCTACTTAGAGTTAAGGTTGGTTTCATTTTATACTTTGTGTGTGAGGGGTCAAAATAGTTTCTTTTTCAAAGGAAATCTACTTTTCTTCATCGAGTTACCCACTTTTTCTACTATGTCACTTTATCACCTTCGTTTGATTTAGAGGTAAGGTTGTCTCACTTCCATTGGTTCATCTAGCATTGCTTATGTGTTTACCTACTCACCCTCTTAGAGGCAAGGTTATCTCACTTTTTCTAGTGATTGTTGTTATGTCATTTTTTTTTCAACGAGAAAAATACGTTTTATATTTAAAAGGATATAAGAATGTACAAGTCTATTTTTGTGGAAACCACGAAAACAAGAACTATGAAAGTGGAACAAGCAGTCCATACAATTTCTCACTTTCTCACCCTTTCCTTGTATAGGAAAATGTTTATTTACCTTCACTAGCACATTTATAATAACCCTGAAAACGAATAACTCTTAAAAAATAATGTTTTGATTATGTTGGTGTAATTAAAAATTAGATGGAAATGAATTTGAGTGGCGGGAGATATTTTTGTATTATATTATTTTTCTCATCAAACTCCCCACCGAACAAATGCCCATCCAGTTTTGATGAATTATGAAACAAATGGAATGCAAAACATCAAATTTATGCTATGGTTTTGAGTTTATATTTTTATGTATGGATATCTATGGCATCAGTCAATTCCACCCTACAATAAAAAATTTAATGTGACTATAAACCCCCCCACAACTTTTAGCTTTTTTTTACCATGAAGTACATGGTATACAACTTTTTTATATACGTCCAACACTTTAGGTAGTTTGGCCAACTTTATTTAAAATGTATTAAATAAGGAAAAAATGAGAAAAAGGGAAGCACACTTATTTTATTCATCCTCAAATATCGTTAAAATAATAATGTTTTAAAATATCATACCTCCTAAGGAGGGTAAAGAGAAATCTTAGCTGAATCAAGGTAGTGCGTTGTTTGAAGATAGAAGTTTTTAAGTTTTTTTGTTTTGTTTTGTTTTTTTATATTTAAGTTTATAAATATTTAATTTAGGATACTTTGAATAGTGTTTATGAATAATTAATTAAAAATGACAATTTAGAAGGGTAGGCATCCAGGTATGTATAGTTAGAGGATGTGGTGAGAATGTCATGAGATATCATTATACATTAAGTTATTTCTAGGTCAACAATAGTGGGGTTTTCTAATGGAGATATGGGGTTTTCTAATGGAGATATCACAATGTTTTGATAAAATGCTTCATGGTTAGTCCAAATGAGGCATGTGGAAAACAGTGTAATGGTGGTATATAAGGAGAATATTCTAAGTGCTTTTAGAATATGAGAAAATATAGGGTCGTTGTTATGTCTAGGAACATTTTCATGGGTCATTAAGATGGAAACAATCATTGAAAATGAGATCAATATCCAAAATGCATGAGAGAATAATCATGTCAATAATTTTCCAATGATGATGACTCATTGATTTTTCTTTGTGTGCCCTTTCCTAAGTCATATTTGTTCCATGACCTAGGCATGAAGTCTGTTTTAAACAAATCGCATGTTTCCTAAGTTACATTTTATAGATTTATGAGTTGTCCTACATGATAAAATATGAACATGAAAAGTGTATATTTGAATGGAAACCTTCATTTGAGTAAGTTTTGTTTGGAAAAATAATTTAATTTGTTGGGAGTTGAGGTAAAGTCATCTACTGAGTACTTATCTATGTTTATCATCATGATTTAGGAGTTCCTTCTTATAGAATTTTCATTGTCACATAATTAAGTTTGCAATAGCTAAATATTCCATGAAACCTAACATATGTTGCTATTAAGTTAGATCATATTTGGATATCTAGTTTTTAATCAAGATATATAGTTTTTCAAGTAGATAGAGATACTTTTTCGGTGGCAACCATAGTGGTTGTTGGCCCTTGGTTATGGAAGGAAGCGAAGAACGAGGAAGAAAAGGTAAAAATCGAGCTTCACGGGAGACACAGTGACTGTCACTGGGTCGAAGTGAGCAAAAGAATAGAAAAGATGGAACGAAGTGCGGAAAAGCAAGTCGTTGGATGAGGAGATCAAGGATGATAGATCAACAAGGAAGATGGACCGAGGATGACTCAGGAAGTGGAAAAATCCAGCATTAGATACCTTGGAGCACCGCGAGATGAAGAAGGAAAGACAGGTTGGCGAAGCCCAGAAAGAATGGGTCAATTTGACCTAGGGTTCTAGACACCTAGGGTTTTGGTAATTAGGGTTTTGACACCTAGGTTTCGACCTGAGGTTGTCAGTGAGGGATTGTAATGTATAAATAGAGGTTGAGAGGACCTAGGTTAGGTCGGTACGGTAGCTGAGTCTTGTTATTGATCATTGTTCATTGGGAGAATATTGTATTATGGGTGAGAGAAGTGCTAAGAGAGAGATCCTTCTGGTATTGTGAGATCTTCAGTTGGGTGTGAAGATCAAGTCCTGTAGCTGGGTGCGCAGGAAGGGAGAGAGAAAGAGAGACGAAGAGAGAGGATCTGTTGGCCAAGAGCGCAAATCATAATTGTAAGATTTATCTTAAAATATCATAAGCACAATTCTGTGGATGTATCCCTAGAGAGAGAGTGAACCACGTACATATGTTGTTGTGTGTGTGATTGATGCTTCGAGCTCTGATGTTGTTATATTGTTATCTAAATTATTGTATTAGATCAGATCTATAGCTGTGAAGGATATATCTAGCTAGTTGAATGATAGATGCATGCTATGTTTTTGTTTTAATAAGAACCACTTGATATTCCCCTGGTTGTATACATCTTTGTCTTGCAACCCCCTCATAGCTACTTCAGGTGAGACTGCATCTTCTTTGCAGGTGCTGTCGAAAGGGCCAGTAGCTAGGGCTTATTGGTGCGCTCTTGGAGCTGAACCCTGGGTCTGCCCCTATGCCAACAAATGATTCTGTTGTCGGGATAGGAATATTTTTAAGGGAATGTCAAGGTGGTTCCCATCGAAGACAGAGATTCAGAAGTGTGTAGAAGATCAAGAGAAGGACTTCATTGAAGCCCAGAACAAGAAGCCTAAAATAAGCACTGAAGATTGGCTACAAAGATACATCTTCACTAACATTCAGGAGATCTTCTTTAGAGGAATCCATCAGGAGCTACATGAGTGGTTGGCTAGGTGATCTAACACA
>JZKD02S0173139.1:177995-196912 GCA_000966675.3 Picea glauca | reverse complement strand
GTCGATCTGTAATAAGGGTTTAACCTGCAATGTGAATATGGGTTAAGAACTAATGCATGTTATTGGCTAAGTGCTCTGTTAAGTGTTGTAATCACATATCTGTGTCCCAACTAGGTTGTAGACACTTGAGTCCTACAACCCCCCCTACCTCTACCTCGGGTGAGACTTCATCTTCTTCATAGGTGTTGTCAAAAGGGCTAGTAGTTACGGTTTTGTTGGTGCATTGTTGAAGCATTGAACCTTGGGTCTGCCCCTGTGCCAACAATATTGTGGGACGTATGGGATTTATGAGTCATTAAGGAAAAAATCATGAAATTTATAAAGGTGAAATGGATTAGTTTATATTATAAAAATTATAACAACAATTCAATAGAGATTTTTGATATATTTACTATATGATTATTAGTATCGGGTATTATGAGAACCAAAGAAACTTTAGGTAGGGATACGATACCAAAACATGATTTTCATAAACATTGGACGATATTATTATTGAATGATGCATAATTACAATGAGAGTCCTCACTCTTACAAAAGAACTTGAGAGACCAAAACCCTAAAAGATGCAAAACCCTAATATTTTAACCTAAAGTCACTAAGGTGCCTTTATTACATTGGTAAGTATTATATATCTAATACCCCCATAAGACATACAATGATGAAAAATAACAAATTGAAATCAAATACATATATTGAATGTAAAACACATAAATTGAACACTAAACATCAGTAACATCTTTTAGAAGATTCTTCTTTGAACACAGTTCGCAGACTAGTTTAAGCTCCATCAAGTTTCCTCATAACCCTCGTAACGATGTAGTTGCTAAGTTGAACTCCCGAGTTCTTGGATTCCACCTCCCCAAACTCCGGAATCACGAATCTCCGGAAGTCAATCACTCGACAACAATCCACATACATGTAGTGCAACCTCACTAGTAGATTATAATCCACATGCATATCTCTCCAACTAATGAGGGATATTTCCCTAGATCCATAACTTCCAAACTTTTGTATTTAGTTGGAAAATTGTTTAGGAGAATAGCCTTGGCATCCTCCTCATCAACTACTACCTTGAATTATGTTGCAAAATATGTAAAAATAGATCTGAGGTCATTGATGTGACTTGACATGGTGGCTTCAACTGACATCTTAAAGTTGAATAATTGTAATTTAAGGGAAGATTTCACATTCACTACTTGTGCCCCAAATAACTTGTTGAGATTTTACCAAATCTCCTTGGATGATTTTTCCATATCTATGTGATGTAGCTTTGAATTTGAGAGGGAAAGGCCAATAATGAATTTTCCCTTATCATCTTCGGTCTCCCATTCTATCAAATTGTTCGGATTTGCAGGTGTTGCCTCAGTTCCTTTGACAATTCCCCAAAAGGTTTTTATTCATTAATGGCATCAGGGTATTTACTTTCCATATATGGAAATAGAAACACGAGCACTTCTCTAATGACATATCCATGTCTAATCATATTTGATCTTACTTGTACATATTTGACACTTAGTTTGGATGGAAAATAAATTGACCTTTAACTCTGTCAACAACTCAAGCTAACTTGGCAGTTGGTCTTCACTAATTTGATTTAGGGGTTTAGCATTTGAAATGGAAACTCAGGCAACTGTACAGATTCGGTTAAAAAAAATGGTGGTTCCTTAATTCGACAACTCTAAAATGTGTGTGGCTTATCTTGGTAGCTCATTTAATAAAACCGACAGTCATTATTTGAATGGCGACTACAAGAAATAATGAATCATTCCTCCTAGTGATTGTCTTATTGATGACATATATCTCTAAATGGCGGCTAAATCAGAACTATTGTGTCAGCTCTTCTAAATCGACCCACAATTTCAATCAAATAATCGAACCCTTTGATCTTCAAGCTTCGACCGACCTTTGACCATCCTACTCTGATACCATATTACGAGAAGCAAAGAAACCCTAGGACCTAGGTTTACGATACAAAAAACATGATCTCCATAAACACTGAACGATATTATTATTGAACGTTACACAATTACAATGAGGGTCTGAACTCTTATAAAGAGCTTGAGAGACGAAAACCCTATAAAACAAAAACCCTAATATTTTAACCTAAAATCACTAAAATGACTTTATTATCTGGGTAAAACTTATATCTCTAATATCAAGACTATTAAATTTATTACATAAAAATACAAATTAAACATGGTATAAATTAATCATACAAATTACAATACAAATTAAACATTGTATAAATTAATCATACAAATTACAATTTGAAAAATTAATCAAATTTTATAATTTGTTAATCATTGTATAAATTAATCATTTTAAATTATTAATATGACAAATTGTACACGGAGTTTTTCAACCAAATCAACTTCAATTTTTTTTTCAAAACAATTTAAACATTAACTAATAATTATTTTTTAAATATTTTAAATTTCATCTTAAATTTTGTGTTATATATTTATTTGTTGTGTGCAAAACAATTTAAACATCAAATAATAATATTTTTTTAATTATATATATTTTAAATTTTGTGCTATATATTTCCTATGAATTAGATTAAAAAAACATAACAAAAATATTTTTAATACATAATTAAAAAAACATAAATTCGAGATCAAAATTGTTCTTGCTATAAAAATAAATTTAAATTTTCCTTGGAAATATGCATTGCAATTTATGTCTTTAAATACTATATTTTTCATAAATAAATTTAAAAGAATATGAATTGCAATTTATGTCTTTACATACTATATTTTTCATAAATAAATTTTAAATTCTTTTAAATTTTGGAAAAAATATTAAATTTTATTTTACATTCTTTCTTCTAATGTGGTAATTTAACTTTTTCATTAATATAACTTTTTTTTTTATTTCATATTTTAAAAAATAAATAGCTGAAGTTTATCATATAATAAGTTTCACTATTAAGATTAGTATTTGGTTTATGTATGGAATTAAGATTAAATGCTACTAAAAATCACATGACTTCATTAGAAGTAGTTTAGATGATGACCATAAAGGAGATTGTCTTTCTTGTGGATATTAACTAGGTTGAAATTGTTTTTTGGTCTTTGAGTAAGGCCTAAAATTGCTTCTAATCGGTTAAGAGCTTGTTTTTCTTGGATGGAAGGAAACGTGTTGAAAGTCCAAGACCTAAAGGCATCTAGCAAGAGTGAAAGTTTGTCCCTTACAAAACACTAACGAGTTATTTTAGGTGACATAATTTTCCTTAAATAATAGTGATGAGTCAACCAACATTAATGAATAATAGTCAATAATAATTGTCTTCGCTACAAATTAACAATTAAGTTATAATAAGTTTTGCAACCTTCAAAAAAATAAAGCAAACCCACTACTAAACATATCTAAATAAACAACATGTCATTGTCTGTCATTGTCCACCTGCAATAAAGTACTTTTTTATATAATATAAAGTAATGTGATTTGAAATTACAATCACAAAAGTAGACACAATGATGAATCTAATGTTTAAATCGATTAGATAAAAAATGCTTAATTTTAGTGTTTCAACACATCACATGTATAATTTATTAAATTGAGCACAAGCATACCTAAAGAAGAATGATAATACCTAAAGCACAAGCATTGTATGTTGACTTTTAAGCATTTTATGTCACTTCAGCATTGACATAAATGCCTCTTAAACATTATATAACGGAGGAAGGGAATGAATATAATGTAAAATATTGCCCTCATGTCACACGTGAAACCATGGGGAATATTACATCTAATTAAATACGAATATATTCCAATCGAAGGAGTATTACCTCTAATTAAATACGATTATATTCCAATCACGATGGGAATATGCCAAATTCTTTAGCAGATGAACTATGAGGGGACTTAATTTGATTTGTATTACATGAACTTGTATGATGTGAAATACATTACTAAGAATATGTAATGACATAAAATCAGTAAATAATAGTGTGATGTAAAAGCTCAGTGCAATTCAACAATTTATATTAATTGTTTTACTTTCTACATATTATATTAATTGTTGTTTTACTTTTTACATATTTTAGTTATATATTTACTGATGTTGATCGAATATCAATGCAATTCAACAATTTATATTAATTGTTTTACTTTTTACATATTTTAGTTATATATTTAATGATGTTGATCGAATATCAATCTAAAAAGTAGAAACAATTAGAGTACATTTTTTTTTTTATAGAAATAAATATTTTTATTTTTTATTTTTATAATTAAAAAATATATATATGTGAAATTTGTTTATATATATATATATATATGAAATTTGTTTTCATAATTTTTTAAAAATATATATCTTTGAAATTATTTATATAAAATAAATGAAATTTATTTGTGAAATTTATTTTGATAATTTTTTAAAAATATATATTCTTGAAATTTATATGAAATTTATTTTGGTGATATTTAATGTGTATATTATTTTCACTAAGAGAAATAACAAACAAGTTGACTTATTCTTATGATGATGAAGATTATTAATGTTCACTAAGATTGAATTGGTTTATTGGACCTTAAAAGGGTAAGTGATTACTTGTGATTCTTTAGAATTTTGTTTCTGTGCTTGAAAAACATTAATAGAAGCTTTCCAAGATCACCATAGTTTTGTTGAGTTAAGAGGTTACGAAGGTTGGTAGTGTGACAAATACTTTGAAAATTAGATCTAATCTTAGTATAGGCTAGACAATCTAAGAGAAAATGTTTTTCCTCTTGAACCTTCTTTGTGTCACAAAGGTAGCACAATCTTTCATCCTAGGGCGTTTTAAGAATTGGCCAATGCTTAGTTTCACTATGGAGCTCGTGAGAATTTGTTCTTATCTTAACAATGCTTATTTTTTTCTTTACACTTGTCAAAACATATAGATAATTTTGATCTTCTAGATTAGGGTTGATTACATCCTTATAATACCTTAATTTTATTTTTTCCTCTAACTCTTTATCACACCACATTTTCTCCTTAAATTTTAAGTAAATTATTATTTTTTAATAAAAAATATATAAATAAGGGGAGGTATGTTGGGGATGCATTTTGGCCCCAGAGGAAAACGAGAACTTGAATTCTATTGGAAACTCAAGATCTTCTCGAACAACAGGGTTGAGACATACATGGTTCTTCAAGAGATTCAGATCGTCGTAAATCATCAAATCTCTCAGTTAAACATTGTGGAGGACTCAAAAAATACTATAAGATACTTTGTGAGAAAATCAAATCCAAAAGATGTAGACTTGAAAGTCATCATTGGATGCATTAGACTCAACTTATCAACTCTCTCTACTTAGTTTTTCTATGTTCTCAGAGAAAACAATACCTCGATTGATGAAATGGCTAACAAAGTCATCATATTAGCCCCTAGTTCCTTGTGGATCAATGGGGTGGTCAATATTGCCCCCCTCCTTAATGTCTAGCTCTTGGATTAGTGGTGGTGATTGAGGAGATGTTGGATCACCATAGGATAATTATTTTCGAAAATGCGCTTAATTCAACAGTATCATTTGTAATGGATACCCTTGTGCAACACTGAGAGATGGTGGGTCGGCTCCAAGATGAAGTGGCAACTCTGAGGACTCAAGTGGAAGATATTCAACTTTGTGCTTCTCCATTGAATTCGGGTCCAGGGTCGGCCATGGTTATCTCATCCAGGAGGGTTGCACCTCCAATCCTGGATTTGAATGCCCTGAATGCGACTGTCGAAGAAGAAGAAAAGGTTCCAGATGATAGAACTCTTACAAACTAGCTATGTTATGTTTTCTTTTATGTATTAGCGGTATTTTCTACCGAATTTACTTTGTTCAAAACTATAATAATTTTAGGCTATGGAGAAATAATAGCTATGTTATAGGTAGGTGGATGAATGATGTGGTGGATAAACCAGATTTTTGTGATCTTCTCTGGTTGTTTATTTTTATATTTTGTGGTATATGCCGCACCTTTTATTGAATAAAAAACTACTGATGATGATGATTAACGTCCACTAGTTCTTGTGGAAAAAAAATAAAAATTGTATAAAAAAATATTTTTGAGTATAATTTACCTTTTTTTTGGAAATGAAGAATATTGAAGAGAAAATTGTCAAATAAAATTTAGATAAGGTTTATGGTGAAAATTTTATAATTTGTGATAAGGTTTATGGTGAAAATTTTATGATTTATAACTAGAGAAAAAAAAATATTTATAAATAATAATAAAATTAATAAAATATAAGAAATAATTTATTTTTTATTATAAATAAAATATATATAATTAAACTAATAATTAATGTGAATGTGAAAGAAGGGAGAAAATTTAATTAGAAGTACAATAAAATAATTAAAAATATGATAACATATAATAAATTAAAATAAAAAATTAATTGATAAAGAATTATTCGAAAAATAAAAATAAAGATAATGAGATTATAAAAATGAAAGAGTAAGATAAATGTAATTACTTGTATTAACTCTAATAAATAATAAATAGAGATAAGGGTGCGATGAACTTTTTATAAATATAATACAATATTAAAATATAAAAAATAAAAATAAAAAATTAAATGATAAAGAATAGATTCGAAAAATAAAAAGTAAAGATAATGAGATTATAAAAATGAATGAGTAAGATACATGTAATTATTGAAAATAAACTAGCACAATGGCTAATATAACAGTTGGAAAACGTAGAAAGGTATTGGCTAGTAAAGAATTTATTAAATTTTATTATTAATTAACAAATAAACTGTTGTGCTTCATTTATCTGGTGTTAATATTTTAATTTATGTTAATCACTTACGTGGCAATCAGTTAGCTATTGAAGTAATTTTTAAATATGATTAGGTAAATGTAAAAAAGTAAACACATAAACGGATGTCTTTATAATAGCTAGGAAGTTAATGATTGAAATCACAACCATTTATTTTGTGTGACTACTAAGAGTATTCCAACCATATTTAATCTTGTCCATAGAAAACTTATTAAGCACTAAACCCCTATTAAATCTGCACATTGTCAATAGGTGTACACCTTTTAGCGTAAATATTAAAATGAGAAAATAAATGACAAAGAATAGAGGATGAAATACAACATGCATACTTTATAAAATAGAGGAAAATTAGTTAGTGAATGAAAGGAAATATTATTAAGGTACAAATAAAGATCCACAAGGGTGGAAAAACTAAATGATAAGATATCATGGATATAATAAGAAAGGATCAAAGGATGTTGCAATTAAGAGAGGAGAAATGAGAAGTAATGATGATCTTTATGGATAAAGTTGGTAGATAATAGGTTTCCAAGATTTGTTTAGTTCATAGCTATTTTTTTAATTAAAATGGTTGGGATGCTTATCAATTTTGAGGGCTTCTTTGATGATTCAACAATAATGATGAGGGGTAGACGCTAAGTTTTTAGTTTGGTCGAAATAAATTAAATGCTTAGTTTTATGAGAGTGTTTTATAATCGTAGATTTTGAAAGGTGGTTATGAAGGGTATAGTGATATGTTTTTTGAGAAGATTTTGGTCTAAATGGATAGCTTGACAAAGGTGAGATTTTCCACAAGAGTAAGGAATTTGATAGACAACTTGAGAGAGTAAAGGGTCATATCTATATTTGACCCTTCTAAATAATTGCTTGAGGGTTTTATGAGGCTTAAAAAGAGTTTTAATGTTCTTGTTGACCAAGAGTTTGGAATTAGTCAGTGATACCATGAATGTAAGGGAGAGAGATTTGACCTTGATAAGGAGGGGGATTGGGTGTTCTTGGTATTATGGTGGATGACAACTTGGAAAGATTTGTTGATTTGGGAAAGAGAGTACCCATTAGAATGAAGGGATTTTGTGAGGTGGGCTCATTGTTTTATTAGGTGTTGAGGGGTAGAGATTTGAATAGCTTTAAAAATGAGACTTTTGAGGACAACCGATTGTTGAATCAGGTGGTGGTAGGAATGGGCATGGAGGTATCTATCAATATGAATCCTTTTTTGAAAAAAATGATAGGAGAGAGAACCGTTAGGTTGACCAGTAACTAGAACCTCTAATAAAAGAAGGGAATTCTCTTGTTCAGTTTCCATGATAAATTGGTTGTGAGGGGATAAACTATTAATATGATTGTGAAACGAGTTTAGGATAAAACAACCATGGGGCCATATGATAAAGGTGCCATCCGAAGAAAAAAAAAACCAAAAAAAAAACGGTATTTTGGTTAGAGATGATATCTCTCAAAGGATAAAACTTCAAAATGATCCATGAAGATGCTATCTACCACAAAGGATAATGGACATGCCATCGTAGCGCCTTCTGTATGTTTATAGAGTTTACCTTTAAAGATAAATAATGTAGAGGTGAGGTATATATTAATATGGTTTATAGTTTCAAGGTCAACCAATTTAGAAATAATGTCTAGATCTTTGAGCACTGGGATTTTAGTAAAAAAGGAAATGCCATAAAAAATTACCAAAATGTCATGATCATCAAGGTTAAAATTCTAGAATTTTCAGAGGAGTCTTTTATAAATGAAGGGGTTTGGCCAATAAATGGTTAGAGATTTTCTGCTAATAATTTCATGAGGGTATAGCTAAGGCTCCAATGACACTAATGATGGGGACAAAAGGGATATATTTCTTATGGTTTTAGGTTGATCATAAATTTTAGGAATTTGAGGGTTATAAGGAAGGAAGCACAATTTTATGATGGGATCTATGGATGATAAATTGATGGATTTGGTTACCAGGTCAATTTTTTGGTTAAGGGTGTTCCTCGAGAGATTTTTATTATGAGGAATATGAAAGAAGATCAGGAAATTTGGATTCATAATCAAAAGTGTTCATGATAACATAAACATTTCCTTTATCGACTTTTAGAATAATGATGTTAGGATTATTATTCAAGCACTAAAGGGATTGAAATTCACCTTTATGGGGTAGTTAGAAGGTAGTTTGGTAGAACAAAGAATTTAGATGAAATCTTCTATGATTTATTTAGCCTTGTGAATATAAAGATTTGATTTAATGGATTCAATACATCACATGATTTATTCAGAAGGAATGTGTTGAGGAATAATAACACAATTAAATTCTTTTCATATGAGGTTAACTAAATGGATTTCTAAATCTATGGAGGAAAAATCAATAATGGTGGAAAGAATAAAAGGGCACCAGGAAGAACTAGAAGAAGGTAGTGAGAGAGGACAAGGCATAGGGGTAGTTATTATATTTGAATTAGGGTTGTTGTTTTTATTGGAGTTAGGATGGATTATTATTATTCATTAATACTTTCTCCTCTCATTACAAATGGTTATTTTTTCACCCTGAACCTTATATAAGTTTTTCTCATTGGCTCTCTTTTTTCAATATTCTTCAAAGCTAATTTTCCCTAATGATGGTTCACGAAGTGTCCACTCGAAACATCATGATTGTTTCAAAACTCTGACACATGTTATACTCCAAAAATAGTTTCCTGTTATGATGAATTGTGGAAATCTACATTCTGAAACAAAATCCATATAATTTATTATACAAATTGAATTTACTATTAATGTATATTTAAAGAGATTAATTATTAAATAATCAATTATTCTAACATATGAAGAGTTGGTCTTTTTTCAGCCACTTAGAATAATGGAAGGGGAAAATGACATTTTTGTCTTGAAATATGACAAGCATAATTTCTTGTTGATGAAAATGCAAATGTCAGTTGTTAGCATTGTATAATCTAGTTGCAGTAGGGGCATTCAAGGGTTTTGAATCCATTGTTTTGATCGAAAACAATAATTTCATCAATCCAAAATTACAATTTAAGCAAAGATTGCTTAGCCAAATTTTGATGATGACAAACTAGAAAAAGTCAACAACATAAAACACTTAACCTTCTTCTTAAATAATTAAATTATTTACATTACATTTAATTAATAGAAATATAACCTAGAGTTGAATCAATTAAGTTTGTATTTCAACAATCAATTTCAACTTGGTTCAATAGAAAAGTAACATTATAGAGTTGATGAGTCATTGGGTACTTAACATAAAAATTAAATATCAATATTTACAACCAAAAGTTAACATTAAATGAATAAATTAGTATCGCGTTAATAAGTAACCATCATCTCCCTGGATGGGGTGCCTTCTAGCTCACATGACCAAGTGGTGGACCGGATCGAGATGACGCCCAACCCTAGAGACTAGGTGGTTGCGGGTTATCAACATGTCACCTCAAGGATCAATCATAATGATTCAAATAGTCTGGAGGATGTCCTTTCAAAGTTGGATGGAGTAGAGGGAAATTATGACAATGGGTGGGAAGACAGTTGCTCAGTTGATCCCCTACATTCTCATGAACATAATGAGGCTTCCTCTATACTCTAGTTTGGATTTGGAAATCATAATGTAAGTGGGGAGCTTCCTTCGGATGAAAAGAATGATATTTGACATGAGAAAGTGACAGTGCCCATGATTTCAAATCATCCAACCACTCATAATCAAAATGAGTAAGGATGAATAGGATGATAACTCGAGTGGATTCATTTTGGAATTGAGTATGTTAAATTGGGACTGTGATAGTAATGCCTCTAGTTCTATTTGGCTTTGGTATAGAGGTGATTCCCTCTCTTTTGTTGACAGTTCAACAAGTTCACTTATCCCTCTCCTTTGTCTAGTCATGGCTCCCAGAGGGAGGAAAAATTGTTCTTTCTCTATGCAACCTTCCCGTGCAACAAAAGCTGTCATTGATGCTATTGAGTTTTATGAGAAAATTTTCTCTAAGGAATACAAAGCCAATATACCTAAACTTGAAGACGAGGTTTGACTCATCAGAGAGTTTAAGGAAGACAAAGAGGTGGAGTTTTAGGTGGGGGATTTTATTCATGATCTGGGATGTACCTAAACCATAATTTTTTTTTATACCGCAACCTTGAGCGCTATTGGCACATCAAAGCCATGGTGGCCATGGGTATTCTTCCCAAAGAGAAAGAATTTCACTAGTTGAAAATCAGGATGAAAGTCTTGGAGATCCAGAACACCTATTTGATTGAGGTGGTTACCTAGATAGATAGACCCCAAGGAGGTCCCTTCGTTCCCCCTGTGGATCCTGAAAGCTCAGATGGGGCTAATTGAAGAGGAACTACAAGTCCCATTTGTGCCCATGTTCTGCATGATGAGTGATTTTTGCATCTCAGTTTTTAATATTTTGTTATGTTTTTTAGTTTTCAAATCTACAATGAACAATCTTTATAAACAAGGACTTTATAGGAATTTTGGTTTTAAGCTTTTAACTCAGTTGATGCATAACAAATCCTGTTTTCTCCACAAGGGTGGGAATTTTTTTTGTTTTTGGTGGTTTAATACCCAAGAGACTATCATGGACTCTGTGGGTTTGGAAAAACATGGCCTCTCTTGTCTGCATATATGTAAATTTTGTCCATAGTTAATATAGATACTTACAAAAAAAAGGTATCCATCATCCATATTTAACCATTCTATGTTCCATAATGCACAATTATAAATTCATTTTTGATACTTGTGACATAAAATTAGATTTCACACATAGAATCACATTACTATATTATTTACACACAAAAACTATGAAAGAACATCTTCTTCCTATTCTAATTTCGGGAAAATATTCTAACACATTTTACATCACATTAATTATTTTCCATCACATCAATTATTATGAATATTAATGCATATAGAAACATTGTACCAACTATAATCAAGGTCAACATGCAACCGATTCCACCTTAAAATTTTCACATTATTTTTATTTATCTATACATATGTAATGCAAAAGAGTTGAAATCCTAAAATACAAGTATGACCTAAAATGACTTCTGCGTGGATAAGAGTTTGTATTCCTTGGACGTAAGGAAACAAGTTAACGACCCAAGACCTAGATGCATCTGGCATGAGTGAAAGTATGCCCCCTTACAAACCGCCAACGAGTTATTCCAGGTAGCATGGTTTTCCTTGAATAACGGTGATGAGCCAGCTTGCAATCACGGATAACATCCAGTGATGGTTGTCCCCATTACTAGTTGAAAACTGATTTATGATAGGTTTTCCCACTGTGTAAAAAAATACAAGTTGGCTATCCACTGATGTTTTTATATTAAGTTGGACTTCATTATTATCAACACCCTCAATGTAAGGTCAATATGTCACTGATTGTACTTAAAAAAATCACATGATTAGTTATTTCCTTCACCTTCATCATAAAGGACTATAGTAATTGGTTCCATTCAAACTTCATATTAATTCACCTTGTTTTTTTGAGATATCCAAGGTTTTGTTAAATTGTCTTATTAAAATTATTTATTTAAAAAAATAAAATGAATTTTATAATTTTCCAATTTCATTCATTGAAATTTTCATTGGTTCATATGTTATGATGAGACTTAATTAACCATGGTGTACATGAATTGTTTTTAGTGTTTTTCAGAGATGACAAATAGTTTTTTAATATAAAATTTGAAAAAACCTTAAAACATCCATGTCCTGCATTCTTAATTCATATCCATTGCTCTAATGTTCTTCTTAATTCATATTCATTGTTATGACACTCCTCTTAATTGATTTTAATTCTTCTACCCACTCTTACATTAACCCTCCCAGTTCCTCCATGAATTGATAGGAACATTTACTCTCATTGTTGTCCCTACACGATCTAGTTGCAACTGCCACCTACAACCTTCCAAACATGGAGAGCTTCTCACTGAAAAACCTTCCAACCATGTAGGAAATTCTCAATGGAAAATGTAAGGTTGGTTTTACCTCTACAAATGCAGTGGTTGAGCCTTCCCCTACTTTGTCTCATTGTCCTTGTTCTCCTACTTCTTCTTGTTTTTCTCCTTCCCACCACCCTTGCATGCTTCTTCTTCAACGATTACTTTTGCAACTACCTTCAAACCTATAATAGGAATTAGAGTACATTATCCATTTCTATCACTAAATATGTAGATCTCGATTAACCAAATACACTTGTGTTGGACCGACTACTAGTTCTATATCTACTACAGGGTCTCAATCATAAGGGACTAGCGCATACACATCATCCATATATATTGAGCTTTTGTTTGGGATATTCCTTGTGACTTTCTATCCTTCCATCATACAAAAAATAAATAACATATATTCTTGTATCTATCTTGAAACCACATTGTTCATAGGGGTTCATTCATTGAACTATGTTCAACCCTTTTACCAAAACGTTTAGTGGAAGACGAAGTAACTACTCTATGATTGATATCCAGTGACATATAGACATAATGATATTCCTTCTTTGGTTGATTTAGTTAGAAAATATTAACCCTTGCTTTGTGCTCTTTAAACATTGTTAAATGGATGTCCTCATATTCTAAATTTTTTATTATAATGAAAAACTATTATGCTATGCTTAATTCTAGAAATAATATAATGATTATAATATGTGGTTTATATTATAGTGCTTTGGTGTACCTGCAATAGATTTGAAGTTGCATTGTAGCTCTACTTTCTTTTAGTTTTAGGTGAAATATCTTAAGAGCCCACTTTGACTTGATTCATGTTGCAATAGGAATTTATGGAGGAAAAAGGGCTTCTCCTTCTCCAAACAGAACTTGATGACAAATATTTACAAGTAAATGACATCAATTTTGTTCAAATGAGATGACTTGTTGGTCACAAAGTTGGTAGTAAACCTAAAGAGCGATAACATTTAGAAAAAAAGGTGGGGGTTTGTATTAATAATCATCTGAATTAGTACATGTTTTTTCTTCTCTTAACCATGTAAATATATCCATTGTTGTGTTGACATTTGAATCTGTTAGGACCAAAATGGAAACCTCACGAGAATAAAAATATTCCCCTGTGTTTTTATAGAAGTGGTACTCCTTCGTTTTTCTTTCAAGGATTTTTTTTTTGGATATCTTATATCGAATAATATAGGATTATGTCAAATGACAGAATCCAAATATTTATCTCTCGAGAAAAATTAAATTGAAAAAGTAAATTTAATGGGAGAATTCCTAAGAGATGGATCAAGAACCTCAAGCATCACACATATTGAATATAAATTATAGAAAACAAAAAACATTCCTCACATCCATCATAGTTTCATATATTTTTTATCACATTCAAAATAAAATAAGATGGTCCAATCGCATAAGAGAACTTTGAAAGAGTATTACTTATTAAGACAAAAAAAGAGATTTTGATAAGTCGATTTCAAATATCTTATACTCAAAACTTAGAGTTATAAAATACAATTAAAATCAACTCCGAAATAGTTCTCTCGGATTTCTAAAAAATAATAGAGTCTATTACAATCTTAGAAATTTAAAGGCGTTCATCCATAAATGGACTGGGATTAGGGTTCCCATGGACCATAAAATATATACAAGAAGTATGAAGAAGAGAAAAGAGTCTGGAGCAGAGTGCAAGCAACAAGATATGGAAATAATACAAAATGGGAGTCATTAGAACTCAATTATATCTTTCTAGTGAAAGAATAAGCAAAATTGGATGAATTCTGAGAAGGAGGAAAGTATGTGATCAATGTGGACTTATTGTGATGGATTCTCTCTCTCTCTCTCTCTCTCTCTCTCTCTCTCTCTCTCTCTCTCTCTCTCTCTCGTTATTTGTTGCTTGTTGTGTCTTTTATGTTGTCCTTTGTTGCGGTTGATTGGTTGGTTTCGACAACTGCTAACTGATCCTCTTCAATTATCTTTAACAAAGCCCGTTTTAACCATTCTTCAATATAATCCTTCATTGGGGAAACATTAATCTCTTTTCTAATCCTTATATCAAACAAAACACTTTCTAACTCCCTTAAATAAAACAATATTTGATGTAATGAATTTTCAATACATTCATTTTCATTTGAATAACTAACCAACCAATTATCAATTTCATCTTCATTATATTCTTTTATACTATTGAACTTTTCCGCGGACAAAATTTTGAGTATTTCCACGTGTTCCTAAAATTGCTCCCTTGTAATAAATGTAGAGTTTAGAATTAGGTGAGGATATTGCACTTCTCTGGTGTTCCCAACTAAATCATTTTCCATCAATTTTTGATATAAATCTCCCTTTTAGAAAGTACTTCATTACATTCTTCCAACAATTCCTTCAAAGTATTTATTTTCTTAATCCAATGTGCTTTAAGTTGTTTTACCCTAGATTGAGAGGGAAAGTTGTCTTCCTTTCTTTTCAAATCTGTCATATTCATGGTTTTTAGAATAAAGGTAGTGATCTCATTCTTGTAAAAACCTTCATCACTTTCATAATCAGACCAAAGATACTCTTTGAAAATGTGTAACATTGAACCAAAAGTCATGATATTATTACTGATATCCCAAGCTTCAAGGACAAGATACATCCTCTTTTTGATGTTTTATTCAACAAATTTCCTTACTGCAACAAATATACTAGGTGTTCCTCTCCACTTAGAACTGGATTCAGGTAGGCTATCAGGATTCATCTCGGGTTGAACAAAAGCAAGGGGATTTGCAAATATTGTGGGTGGCATCAAAGCATTCTCTAATACTGTGATTTTTTTTTTAATCTTTCATTTTCCACTTCCATATAATCAATTGATATATCTAGGGAATTTCCAGGGATTATATGGATTTTTGAAAGTTTGGATGTTGGAACCCCTCTTAAATCCATTGTTGAATTTTTTTACACTTTTTCCTCTTGAATTTACACGTTGAAACATTAGCTTTTTATCTCCTTATCAAATAATGCATTATGGAGGGTTAATGATTCTTCTTCATCAAAAATATTTTCTTGGACAATCAAATCCTTTTCTAGAAAAGTTCTTCACTCATCTTCTGAGACATCATCATCGACATCAAGGTCCATGTTTTGCAAAAGGACATCATCATCATCATGTATGAATTTCTCTATTTCTTCTTGATTTTTATACCTTTTTCTCTTTATTACTGGTAATTTATGGGTTGACTCAATATTATTTTCACCGTGATCATGATCATCGTCGCCCCCTAAATTATTGATTAAATAATTTTTTTAATCTTGGAAACTATTCCGGGTATGTCGTTTTGGTGTGTCGCTTTTTTTAGATGAACTTTGATATTTAGAACCCTTTTCACTTATGACCTTTCCATGTTGTTTATATGCATCGTTTGTAGTTATAATAGTTTCTGGGTCCTGAACTAGTTTTTCTTGAGAATTATTTCCTTCATTTTCTTCCTCCAAATATGTGTATGTGTTAGTAAATGAGATACTAAAACCAGTAGAAATTATATGATTCATAAAAAGTTGTTGTGGGTCAAACCATTTCACGTAGCCAACCAAATTTAACTTATGAGGGTCAAATTGAAGAACAAAATCATCAATCTTCGAGGTATTATTTACTATAATCCCACTAACCTTCCATGGTAATTGAATAAATTCTTTTTGCTTTCTTTGAGCAAAGAAATTTGCCTAGAATCTATACTGTCTGTAAACTTGTATTATGAACATTTTATCAGATACATAAAATGGGAGATAAAAAGGTGCTACACAGGAGCAATATATTCTGATGATGTTGTAATCTTCACCATATTCAACTTCTCCCCTTTGATTACAAAATGATGTCGCTTATAATGACAACCTTGAAGTATTTTTTCCAAATGTTAATCTTTTGAAAACATAAATGAAAGAGTTATATACTTCATAGAAATGGTACATTTCTCTTTGCTTCCATAAATCCTTATACCAATTATAAACCGGATCTGTCATGATATCAACTTGCTTTGAAATATGGAGACCTTGAAATTCATGGCTATTGATGATAGTGAAAACCAAATATCCAGAAAAATATATTTTTTTTATCTTTCTTAAATTTTGATAATTGAGAAGTTATTTCCATGGATATAATCCTTGACCAATCAAAAACCAATTTTCCTTGAATAGATTAATATAAAATATACAGAGCCAACCTGGGAATAACATCAATGGATTATAATGCAAGAATTCTAGCTAAAAACTAGGCAATTTCTTTGTAGGGTTTCTTGCATTGACTAACTTGTATTAGAGATAAATCCTCTGGCATTGTTGAGGGGTCCTCCAGGCATATGTGGAAATATATCTCTGCCTCCATTTTTTAGCTTTGATAAAATTCTTAGCTTCCTCGACTTTAAATATTGCAGTTGGCTTGGACAATTTGAGCATCTAATTGAAAGTAGGTGGCCCCAAAGAAATAAATGAGAACCAATTCATTTTGATAATCCTATGGTATTTCTTGAAGTTATCAATACAACATATCACTAAATCCTTTGTATCAAATACTTCTGGAACACAACCTACTCGAACTATCCCGAACGTCCATACATGATTATCATTCCTTTCTGAAGAATATTTTTTGTAGACTTTGGACCAATGATTCTCTGAATTTTCTCATGAAAATGTGTTCAACGTGTTGCCACATAAGATTTCTCTTCCTTTCACCATCTTCTCCTGTGATTATGGAATAATATTTTCCTTGTTTGAGTTAATTGGAGATTTTTTTCGAGGGAGAAGTTATATGAATCAAATTCTAATTTATGAAGTTAACATTGAAGAGCTCGATATATTAATAACAGTCCTGATATATTAACTTCACACAAGACAAACATTAAATGTTTCTTTGATTATCATGACATGGGAAAAAGTTTTCAGCGGAACAGAAGAATGAATATTGAAAATTTTAAATATTTAATCTTCGCTTCTGCGATTATAATGAATAACATCAAAACATTTTCTAAGTACCAATTATCGCACATACAGAGAAAACAAAAAGAGCTTGGGTAAAGAAAAGAATCTTCGCTTCTGCGTCGCGAAGGGATACTTAAAAAGAAACTAAGTAATGGAGACCGACGAACGAAGGAAAGGTGATACTTTAAAAGAAAACAAAGAAACTTTGCTTCCACGGTTCCAAAAAGAAACTAAGTAATGAAGCTCGACGGATGGAGGAAACGTGATACTTTAAAATAAAACAAAGAAAATCTGCTTTCGTGGTTCCAAAAAGAAACTAAGTAATGTAGATTGACAGACAAAGGTATATTTATAGAATGAAAAGGGATTATTCTTGTTGCGATTCCTCCGCTCTGAAGACAAGACAAGTATTATGGGAGATGAAATTTTTGTAAGTATAGTTTATTGAGAACATAATTATGAGAAAAATTTAGAGTCAACATGTTGTTATAGTAGGGAGAAACCTTATTTGACTTTGAGAAAGAGAAGGAGGAAACCCCAAAACCCTATAGATATCGTAGTTGTTTCCTTTATAACCTTTATTGCAATATAAAATTATTTATGCTAGGTTATCTTTCGGTACTTCTTCCCCCTCAAATATATTTTATTAAAACAAGGGCCTAAACTCAATATTTTATAGTTAGTTTACATGCTTACATTTCCCTGTGCTGAGCAGGGAAAAAAGGAATATGTTGTTAGATTTGGCAACATTGATAGTCATTCTCCAATGAGAGGCCATATGGGCCACCCTAAGGCTAGCCAGGGAGATTTGGATTATCAATCAGTCTTGTGAGTTATTGACAAAATCCAGGGGGAACGTACAACCTCTGTGAGTCAACTTCAAACCAAAATTCAGGACAAATGAGATGCTATGTGAGTCTAATGCAAAAGTCAGGGGGAACGTACAACCTCTGTGCGCATACACAGTCTAGTGAAAAATTGATGCTATCACGTACAACAAGTGATGCTAGCAATGAAGCAGTATGGCTCAGAAAACTGGTTTCTAGGTTGTTTGGTGACAAGCTCGAGATGACGATGGTTCACTGTGATAATCAAAGTTGCATAAAATTAACAGAGAACCTGGTATTTCATGACAAGTCAAAACATATTGACATGAGGTACCACTACATCTGAGACTTGGTCCAGAGAAAAGTTGTAAAGTTACAGTACATAGCCACGAGCGAGAAGGTAGCTGATATCCTGACCAAGCCTCTGACCT
>JZKD02S0173139.1:88283-99971 GCA_000966675.3 Picea glauca | reverse complement strand
AAGTAATATTCCTTCTTGAAGGAATTAGAAAATTCCCCCATTTGGAATCTATTTCATACACTCCAAAATAATCTTCAGAATGTTATACATAGTAAGTGTCCCACCAATTTTTGACATATGGAAGGGACTTTAGGAGTGCAAATGTAAATTACCCAATCATTGGGAAAGTTATGAATAGAGAGTAACCTTCTAGTTGATATAACCATCTCTCCAAATATTTTGTGTTTATCATTCCTTTAAAAGTAGGAATATCCAATTTAACTTGTACCTTAAAGAATTTCTATTGGAACCTCAGGTTCTGATGGTTCATCCCACTTTTGTTGGAGACAATCGTTCAATTAATCGACTAGCAGTTGAAAACAATCAGTTGGGTGGTTGACTAGATAGTCGATCAAATAATCAACTAGAAGTTGGACAAAGTTAGTCAATGGATCAACAAACTAAGTAGTTTACTATGTGGCAGATGACTATATGGTTGGGTTGACTTGGTAATTCAAATAGTTGATGCAACAACGTAGATTTGTCATAATTTGTTTTAACCACTGATGGTTATATGTGGAAAAGATATTACCAATTTCAAGGAAATTTGTTATATCCATAAAATATAAATAAATGAACCTATAGATCGATCTATGTGTGTGATCAATGAGTGATCCTTGTATCTATCATTCATTTTGATGTTTTCATCACAATACTCTATGCTTAAGTGTTGTAATAGTGTCTTTAGACACCATTAATCTTCTTTGAATTTCATTACTCTTCATTTATACTGTAGATTATGTTGCTATTCCTTTCAATGTTACACACAAACCCCAACATGGTATTAAAGTGACTAATTTCGACCTCTCCTATTGTCCACAAATATTATTGAGTTAGATATTATAATGATTAACTCCATGCTATTGATTTGTTGACTGTAACCTGTTCAGATTATTAGATTTGTCAAATATCAAAGAAGTCTTCAAAGATTGATCATGTTGTTTTCAATGGACTCAATTATTCCATTTGGGCACCAAATATAGAGATTATACTAAAAATAAAATGTCTCTGGAAGTATACGAAGGCCTCGATTCTAGATCGTAAGGATGACCAAGTGAAATTTGTCATCAATGAAAAGAAATATGAGTATTTTGGGGTAATCACAACCTAGATTTTTTGAGAGATTCATTTTCATACAAGTGGGATCAATTTCCCTCATAAAGTCTAGAATAAGTTGAAGTCTTTGTTCGAAACATTCAATGAAATTCAAGTCATGCAGTTGGAGAAGGAGTTGATCTCTCTTGATATGAATTTATTTGAAAGGATTGAGGACTATTTGGTTCATGTTAAGGATTTGCATTTGAAATTGGGCGAATGTGGGAAGAATTTTCACAATAAATATGGACAACTCATCAAGTTGGTCCCAATGAATATAAGAACACCTTTCAACATTTTATGTTCCACATTCCTGACCAATTGGTAGAAACAAAAAGAATGTGGTAAGGACTATATCTTTGATTCTTTTTGTGGCTTATTGATTAATGATCAACATAGGTTTCTTTATGAAGGGAAGCTTTGTGCTAAACATCAAGATCACTTTCTCAAGGGAAATGTCAAGATGAATTATAGGGAAAGAGGATGTTTTGATGCTCATGTGTGTAGAAAATAATGTCTCGAACATAAAACTAAAGAGAAGACTAATGATTCAACATCCACCGAGAAGAATCAAAAGAAGAAAACATGTATGTATTGTGGAAAGACTAAACATGTGGAGAAAAAATGTTATAAAATGAGAAACAATTTAGATATGAAGGTTACGAAGCTTCAAGGAGATGTGTAAGTTCTCCATTGATCAACCACAATTTTTACCTTCCAAGTTGGAACCCCTAAAGTGTTGCTTTCTCACACTTTTAAGAATGAATGGGTAGTTTGTTCTAGATGCACTCATCATATGGCCAAAGTTGCTTCTCTGTTCTCTTCCCCTGATAAAGCTTCCAAGCGAAAGATCTATGTAGTTGATGTTTTTTCTCTTGAAATTTCTTGTTATGATGATGTTCCTTGTCGACATGGAAGAATTATCAACATCCATAACATACCCAACCTGAATGAAAATTTGTTGTTGGTTTCCCAGTTGATGTAGACTAGTAAGGTTGTTGAATTTTGACTAGATCAGTTTCTTATTAGGGATATAAAGAATGGTAAGTTGGTTATCACCAAAGGGTTTCTTGAATCAAAGGATGGAATATATAAGTTTTGTGACTTTCCTTGAACAAATCTTGGACCGACTGCCCTCATTGCATACACTGATGAATGGAGATGAATTTGGCATGAACGTGTTGGACATCTAAATTTTTGAATTCTGAAGTCAATGGACACACATAATATGGTTGTTGGTATTCCCAAATTTCTTCCACATAATGGTTTCTATAGAGGATGTGTGATGGGAAATGATCATCGAAAACCTTTCGACTGTAGCAAAGTGTGACAAACACATAATCCACTAGAGCTTCTTCACAATGATCTATGTTGTATTAATAAACCTTCCTTAGTAGGTGCAAAATATATTTTGACCTTTATTGATGATCTCTTTAGATTTACTTGGGTCTATTTATTGAAAAATAAGAGTCACATACTTGAAAAATTCAAGGAATTTATGGCGTTGGATGAGAAGAAATGAAATCGACCTATCAAGTGTTTGAGATATGATATTGGTGGTGAGTATGTGATTTTTTGAATAATACCTTGCTCAATATTTTATTTCATGGAATAGATCATACCCTCATACTCCTCAACAAAACGACATAGCAGAAAGTAAGAATCAAACCTTAGTCAAAATGGCTCATTGTCTTTTGTAGGACAAAGATCCATCGACTTGTTTTTGCGTTAAGGTTGTTTATTGTGCCAAATATATCCTGAATCATATTCTGAATCATGCTATCATTTTTGTGACTTCAGTCAAGAGATGATGTGGAAAGAATCCCTCGATCGATCACCTTGGATTCTTCAATTGTGTTGCATGGGATCATATTCCAAATGATTTTAGGAAGAAATTGGATGCAAAGAGTCATGCTTCCATCATGATGGGATGCTCCAAAGAATCCAAAGCCTATCAATTGTTTTACCCTATCAAATGGAAAATAATTATAAAAATAAATGTTTTGTTTTATGAGAAGTCTGCAAGAAATAAGTTGTTGAATGCTTCCTCTGGTTTATTATAGGATGGTCCCTTTAATGTTGTTTCTAAAAATATTTCACCTGTTCCTTTTTTCATCATTTTGAAATCTCTGTTCCTATTTCAACTGGGCTGTCAACCCCTATTTCTGAGTTGATTGAATATTCTATCTTTGTTTCGACTGGTCCTCCATCTCCTTCGAATGAAACTCTTCCTTCTTTTGATCGACCTTTTGTAGTGGATACCACTTCACCTTCTTATTGCCTAGCTAGATGGGATGCTAAAATGATTGAAGCTATTGGTCCTGATGTTGGTGATGTCTCTTCAAGCCAATAGAGTTGTATTCAGAACAAGTAGGACAATGTTACTTTGGTTTTCTATGCCATCCTTGAATGTTATCCATCGTGACAATGATCCGAGATCTTTTCATCAATGTGACTTATAAAGAATTGTATTAAATGAGCATAAATTAAAGTGCACCATAAAGAAGGAAAATCTCAATAATGAAGAGACATAAGCATCAAATCTGAAAACAAAAACTTGATAATAGAGTTCGTCCCTGGTGGACTACATCTCCAGGTCCTGCTCTCAAATGCATATGCCTTTTTATTAACTCAGCAAAATAATTTGGAAAAATACATAAGTATACCTCATTCTAGATTTAATTTGTAGAATATTTGCTCAGATCAGGAAACAAACAACACCACTGAATTTATGGCCTTGAATTACCCAAAAATGACTGTCTTCGTGCCTTGATCTGAGTCTGGCACTTCTAGTTCCCTGAGGAAATTCACCTTGGTTTCCGTGCCTACACCTGTAATTAATTCATGGGAATCTGTCTCAAAAATCATGCCCTATATGTATGGACACGCCTTGGTCTAACCCCCGTATGCTGGAAAAACACAATATTTAAGTAATAAAGGGGGCATAATTTACCAAGTCACACCCTAGCCCAAACGGTTGGCAGACATTGCAAAGGAGGAGGTGATAGGGGAGATCCCCAGGTCAAACCCACAGACCTCCCATTTTTTTCATATGGTTACAACGTTACATATATAGTGGATGTCTTTGGCGGAGACTTTGGTGGATTCGGCTAAGTTGGCAGAGACTTTGGCGGATATGGTTAAGTCTGGTGGTGTGGTTATATCTGGCCAAAGTTGGCATAATCCTATCAAATTTGGCATATTGGGGGTTGTCACCAACCAACCCCGTCAATTTTTGGAAATCCAGATGCTAGGCATTCTTATGCATTTTCCTGCTGCCACATGACAACCCATGACTGGGCCACATGGCAGGCTTTCATTGGCCCATGTCACCACTTCTTGCATAGTCACTTCCACATCATCCTGCTCCATAATCTTGCCATGTCACATGACAGGTGGTTGTACGGTCTGTCAGGTGACTGTATAGAATGCCATGTGGCACCGTTTCATTGGTCCATAGAATTGGCCAAAAAGTCCAAAAATGAGTGACACATGGCAACCTCTAGTGCTACCACATCACCATGTTGACATCATGCTGATGTCAGCATGACATGTGTCGTCCTATACGTGTTCCAAGTATATTTTACAAATGATGACATCATCTGTACTGGTGCTGACGTCAGCAGTACGTATGCTTACTTAACCCTGCTAATTGGGCTAGGTTGACCAAAACTTTGACCGTGAATATCTTTTGATCCGTAACTCCATTTGATGAGTCATTTACACCGTTGGAAATATTCTGATGCTCTCTTCACGATGATGCCAATTTCACTAAGTTTTGAGGACTTTGAATTTTTTCCATTTCTCTGTTTGCTAAGGCCATTTTGAGGTTCCTAAGTTTCTTCTACGAATTCTGAGTTATCCTTAGTCTCCTCTGGATCCTTTTTGGATCACGCCTTCCCACTAAGAGATTTTTAGACAACCAAAAGCTTTCATTAATCAATAGATAAGTGAGAGAATATATCCCTCACCTTTTCCTTCTCAATACACTTTGCCTTGCTTGGATATGTGCCCTTTAATCCCACTCGAAGATAATCAACATCACCCCTGTGTGAAGTCCTCGCCCTTCTATCTAAGATGAAATATTACTTCAAATCATCTAAGTACTCAGGAGAAAACTCATCAACTTAAAAATTCTCATCTTGATCCATGATCATGGGAGGCTCAAAAAGTTTCAAGTTTTCCACATTTACAATTGAGTAGAACTGCATATAAGGTGGAAGATCTCGACGAAAAGCATTGGTACCACTTTTCTCCAAAATATTGAAGGGTCCATATCGGATGGGATTGAGTTTCTTGCCTTCACCCTTCAATCTTTCCTTGCTGATGTGAAGCCATACCTAGTCTCCAACCTGGAACTGATGATCAACCCTTTGTTTTTCACGACGAGCTTTATATTGTGTTTGAATTTTCTCCAACTGTTCCCTAACTACTTGATGTACCTATTGGATCCTATGAATGAACTTGTGGGATTTGTCTTCATTTCTTTCTTCCTTTGAATCGACATCTCTCCCATACATAAAATCTAAAGGGACCTTCAAAAAATACCCAAAACATGTCTCAAAAGGAAAACATTGAGTGGAGGAATGTAAGGCTTGATTGTAAGAATGTTGTACATAGGGTATCTGTTCATCCCATAACTTGGGATGATTGATGTAGTAACCTCGAATAAAAAGTACCATTGTTTGGTTAAAAACCTATATCTTTCCGTCAGTCTCTAGATGGAAAGCACTGCTCCTCTTCAACTTGGTGTCCATCATTCTCCACAAGCTTGTCAAAAACTCCCCAAGGAATCAAGTATCTCAATCCGAGATAATGGATGTGGGTAACCCAAACTAAACCCAAACATACTAAAAGAAGAGATTAGTAGTCTGCGCAGCAGTGATATGATTTTTACATGGCATTAAGATACACATATTGTTGAATCCATCCACTACAACATACAAATAGTCATGACCCATTTTCAACATTGGTAAACCCCCTACAAAATCCATGGAGATACTTTCCCATGGATGGGATGGAACATGAAGTGGTGAGTATAGCCCCAATTTTCTATTAGTGGGCTTACAAGTAGAACACATAACATGCCCCTTTACATATTTAGTTACAATTTCTTTCATCTGAGGTCAGTAAAACAATCTTTGCAGATGATCCATAGTTCTTCCTACCCAAAAATGCTCAGACACAAGAGAAGTGTGAGCTTCTTGTATTACATGGACTCGTTCACTTGTAGGAATACATAGCTTTCCAATATGGTAGAGTATTTTTCCTTGCAGACAATAGTTCTCTACCTGTGCACCATGGGTTAGCTTCTAATCTACTTCTTTAAAATATTCATCAATGACATATTGTTCTACATAGATATCATGAGATAAATAAGCATTCTTCAAAATAATAGAAGCAACAATAGGAAGTCTAGAAAACATATCAACTACCTTGTTACTTGTACCCTTTTTGTATTTGATTACCAAATGAAATTGTTGAAGAAAACCCATCCATATGTAATGTCGGGATTATTGGAGTTACTTCACACACACCTAGGGTTTCTTTTTCCTAAGTTTTTTATTTGTTTATTAGTCATAATTAGTTATTATCCAGTCTCCTATATTTTAGGAGAGAATATTCCACCTGGAGAATATTCCACCTAGAGAATATTCTCTTTCAGTTCACACTTCAGTTTGACTAGTTGAGTTGAGTTTAGATGTTGCATTGGGATCATCACCATGCAACATTGGGATCATAAACCATGATAATTCGACCTTGCCTTGGTATCATCACTAAAGTGGTGCATTAGTCTTGATTCCTTGAGTTAACTCCTCACTACTTTATGTTCAGTCAGTTAACTGAAGACTAGTTGACTAGTTAACTCAACTAGGTGGCAGTTCACTCCCGTAACTACTTAAGAGACTAGAATAGGTGGCATTTCACCCCCATAACTATTGGTGTGTGTCCATATCACTCTATACCACCACTATGGTGACTTGGTTCACCTCAAGTCGAACTCATTGAGTTATATAGAGTATATCATGTGTAAATTATTCATTATTCACAACGGTTAATGAGAATTCTTTCCATTCTTTCTCTCCTTCTTCTTTTTCCAATTCTCTCTACAAATGTGTGTTTCATTGTTTAGCTAGATATATTATGTGCATGTCAACACATTTACATGGTATCAAGGCCGATGGACTGTTAAGAAAAATCTACACCAAAATTTTTGCAGGTACAAAAGATTGAAGATAGTGGAAAGATGGAATTCCAAAAAGAATTCATTCTTACACCTTACAACTATTTTGCATGGAAGGAGAAAATAGCCATACATATCTGATATAGAGGGTTGTATAGATTAACCATGAATATAGATACAGAGACGACATCAGCCATAGAAAAATACAAGTACTTAAAGCGCATGGATGAGGCACTCAAAACAATTTGCAGTCTTATTTTCCCGATCTCCTTTTTCATATATCTTCCTGTAAGACTCCCAATGAAGCCTGGACCATCTTGGAAGGGCTATTTTGAAAAAAGGATGAGATGAGGGGACACATGCTAGAGGTGGAGCTGCTCACATTGGATCCAAAAAGGCTTCGAGAATATCCAAGATTTCTTTACAAAACTCAAGGATTTATTGTCGGAACTGAAAGCTTGCGGGGTTGATAAATTGAAGGAGGAGAAACAAATGTTTCTCACCATTCTCTCCAAGATTGGACTTGAATTCTCTGTATTCGTATCCACATTCCATACTATCAGATTCGCCTCTAGAGCCACCTGGAAGATGCCTTCTCTTGATGACTTTATCGAATCCCTGACACAAGAGCAAACCAAGCTCATCAACATGGGCGCAATCAAAGGCCCAAGGGCGCATGCAATCACTGTGAATGATGGCAGCCACAAATATCATAAATATAAATATGAATAGAAGTGGAAATCTCATGCACATACAAAGAAGGAAGGGTACACAAAACCCTTCACCGATGCCTCCGGATCCGAAGGAGAAAAGGGAAGAAAATGAGAGAAATGCACATATTGTCACAAAGGATTCCATTAGGAATATGCTTGCATGCAAAAAAAAATAGATCTGATGTCTCAGATACTTCAGAAAAAACAACCTTGGAGATCGCATCCCCGAGGGGGAAAAGAAGAAGAAGCCAGAAGATCTGAATTCCAAGAAAGGAAATTCTAGCCATGCGTTGATTGCCATCAACTCCTCTCCTGATGCTTGGATCGTAGATTCAGGAGCATCACATCACATGGTTGCCTCAGAAGCAGTCTATTCTTCTTTGGATGCATGCAAAGGTCCTTCTATTTTTATGGGGGACAACTCTTCTGTCGAAATCACCGGCAAAGGAAGGATTCAACTCACCAATGGAAGCTTCGAGAACGTGTTGCATGTTCCCAAACTTTATGTCAACCTTCTCTCTGTATATCAGATGAAAAATTCTGGCACCAGAAATAAATTTGTATTCACACCAAATGTCGTGGACATATACAACATGCAAACCAACTCTAGGGTTGCTATTGATGAGGTAAATCATCAGTCTAGACTGTATACATTTTCTGAATTCATTAAACCTGATTATGCTTTACTGCTTACTCATGCTGATGAAAGTAGTAGGATATGGCATGAAAGGTTTGGAAATTTGAATTTAAGATACATGCAACAACTTAGCAAGCATAGATTGGTTGATGGTCTACCAGACATCCCTTTCTCCAAGGGAGTATGTGAGGGATGTGTTCTCGGAAAACACCCTCAAGAGAAATTTGACAAAGGAAAGTCTCAGCGAGCTTCCACACCTTTAGATCTAATCCACAGTGACCTTATGGGTCCTTTTATGCATCCATCCATCAACAAAGCGAGGTTTGTTCTCATTTTTGTTGATGATTTATCATGTTTTACTTGGATCTACTTTCTCAGGAAAAAATACAAGGTCTTTCAACACCTTAAAGATTTCAAAGATTTGGCTAAGACACGGTCCAGAAAGAAGATCAAAGTCCTATGAAATGATAACAGGGGAGAGTATGTGAATCATGAGACCCACAATATTTTCCATGAGGCAGGGATTTAGTTGCAGCATATAGTTCCCTACACTCCGTAGCAAAATGGAGTTGCTGAGCGGAAAAATTGATCTCTAAAGGAGATGGCATCTTGCATGTTGAATGCAAAGTCACTGCCATAGAGACTATGGGCCGAAGCACTTAACTGTGCAACATACATCCAAAATAGATCTCCCCATAGATCTATCAAGGATAAGACCCCCTATGAGGCTTGGAACGACCTCAAACTGGAAGTGACCCATTTTTGCATTTTTGGTTCTCGTGCATCGGCCCGCATTCCCTTTGAAAAGAGGAAGGCACTTGATCCACAGAGCACTGTGTGCAGCTTTGTTGGATACCCCGATGGTGTGAAGGGATATTGGCTTATTGATCTTTCCTTGGACCGACTCATCATTGAGCGTAGTGTCCAATTCGAGGAAAGTGTCTCTCATGTACCTCAGCAGTCACATACAGACACCTTCACTCTTCCATCTATCTGAGATGATGATCATGCACATGATGAATCTTCTTCATATGAGATTTCTGCTTCAAAGGACTCAGATGATTCAGATTCAGAGTCAGTACAGTCAGATGTAGATTCAGAGCATCTAGATGCAATTGCAGAGCCAAAGAAGAGGCCCAAGTGGGCACAGACTACTTTTCATGACGTCGGGGATCTCATTGGTGATCCAGCCGATACTAAGAGGACTCGATCTGATTTTGAGGAGCCTCCTATTGCACTCACTGCCACTGAACCATTTCCTTCTAGGCGTCTTTTCTTAGTTTAGTCTTCAAATCCACAGTCTTATGGCAAGGCTGCTGGAAATCCCTTTTGGGAATCCACCATGCAGGAGGAGTACAATTCCCTCCTCGAGAACCAAACTTGGGATCTGGTTCCCCTTCCTTCTAGGAGGAAACTTGTCAGATGCAGATGGGTCTACATGACCAAGAGTGCAACGGATGGATAGATCAATAGATACAAAGCCAGGCTTGTCGCTAAAGGCTTTTAGCAGGTTCATGGTATTGACTATGATGATACCTTCGCTCTAGTAGCGAAGATGGATTCCATATGATTGGAACTTGCCATTACAGTAGCCAAGGGATGGGAATTCCATCAAATGGACGTGAAGAATGCATTTCTTCACGGTGATATCTCTGAGGAGATCTACATGGAGCAGCCCCAGGGATTTATGCAGGACTCATCTTTGGTTTGTTGACTGAAGAAGTCACTTTATGGCCTCAAGAAGGCTCTGAGGGAATGGTATGCCAAGATGGACTCCTACCTGTTTTCATAGAACTTTTCACATTGTAAATCAAACCTGAATGTATACATGCTCAGGATGGCTGATTCACTTCTACTTTTAGTTATGTATGTTGATGATTTGCTAATCACCGGTTGCTCAACTTTAGTGATAGCTGCGGTTAAGAGTATTCTTCATGACAGGTTTTTGATGACAGACATGGGTCCGTTACACTTCTTCCTTGGACTTGAGATCAGTCAAGATGCATCAGGCATCAAACTGTCTTAAGCCAAGTATGCACAAGATCTCCTTGAGAGATTGCACATGAAAGACTACAAGTTTGCTCTGACTCCTTTCCTATCAGGAGTCAAACTTGAGGATGGTGAGGAGACTCTACTAGTTGACAACACATTGTATAGATAGCTAGTGGGGAGATTTTTGTATCTTACACACTCCAGACCAGACCTCTCATATGCAATTGGCACAGTTTCCAAGTTCATGCAGGAGCTGCATGAGCTACATTGGAAAGCTGCAAAGCATATCCTTCGATATGTACAGGGCACCATCACCTTTGGAATTCATTATGGAGCAGACTCTACATTATATCTCATCAGTTTTACTGATTTCGACAGGGTTGGTGATAGCATTGATCGCAAGTCCACATCGGGTTACTCACTTAGTCTTGGTTCCAGGCCTATCTGTTGGTCAAGAAAGAAGAAAGTTGTCATTGCTCTATCTTCAGCTGAGGCAGAGTACAGAGGGGTAGTTAACATAACCATTCAGGCCATGTGGCTACAACATTTTCTCATTGAGTTGGGAATTCAGTTTCATCGACCGATCATCATTTGGTGTGACAACTAGAGCACTCTGAAGTTCTACAGAGATCCAGTTCAGAGGCAACGGACGAAGCACATCGAGATCCAAATGAACTACATCCGGGACTTAGTACATGAGGGGATCATCGACTTATAGTTATATCCTTCAACAGAAAAAACGACAGACATTTTCACCAAGACCTTCACTGAGCAGAAATTCCATTCTCTGGGAGGTCGTATTGGAGTGAAGGACACAATTGCCTAGCAACTGTAGTTCTTCTTTTTACATACATTGTACCTTGAGGGGGGGGGGATTCCCATGAGGTTTTCCCTCTTTCCTCACTTTATTTCCAGTGTATCTTTTGTACTTGGGTACCTAACATGGCCTCGTTGCCTGGACCCAATCTTTATTTTCACCATAGTGATGTTCAGGGGGTGTTGGAGTTACTTCACACACACCTAGGATT
>JZKD02S0173139.1:20101-51050 GCA_000966675.3 Picea glauca | reverse complement strand
TCTATTGATCTAAGGGAATTAGAAAATGAAATTTTCAACATAAAAATATGGAATTAGATCAAGGTCACCCCCTTGAGAAGCTACATTGAAGAATTTGTTGAAACAAAATTGAAGCAGGTCGCCGATGAAAGGCAACAAAAAAATCCATCAGCAAGCAAATAGAAAAAAGGTTGATATGTACCATCATTTTAATTCTATACTGATCACTTCCTTCTCTATTTATCAATCCAGTTTTTCCACCTTTTTTGAATATAAATCTCTAGCCAAAGACTTATACCTTCCAATTTCTTCTTTCCAGGTATTACACTCTACCGTCGCCCACTTCTTCTTTCCACACTCCTATTTATTGTACATATTTCTCTTATGGTCTGCGTGAGCCCCAATCCCAGTCTATATGACAAACGCATTTAAATTTCTAGGAATATGTAACAAACTATTATTTTTTGATATATTCCAAATAAAAATATTTTTTTATCTCCTTTTATATTTATATGCTCCTAAATTTTTATCTTCAACTATGTTGAATGTCAAGAAATTGTGTTTATTTAATTTGAATTATCTTTTTCTCATGCATATCTTTTCTTGCTGGGTCTGTGGGAGCCCCAATCTTAGTCTATATGACAAACACATTTAAATTTCTAGGAATATATAACAAACTATTATTTTTTTATATATTCCAAATAAAACTATTTTTTATCTCCTTTTATATTTATGTGCTCCTAAATTGTTATCTTCAACTATGCTAAATGTCAAGAAATTGTGTTTATTTAATTTGAATTATCTTTTTCTCATGCATATCTTTTTGTTGTTGCTATGCATATAACTTTTTTTGTCTTAGCACATATACAAATAGGTCAATGGAAATTTTACTTAACTCTAACCAGTTCAAAATATACATTGAACATATAAAACATTGAAGAGATAAAACATGCAAAGTAGGAACCAAAATATCGAGCATAGCAACTCACACTACTAGAAAGAACGAAAATTTCAAACATAGCAAGATGGATTATATAGTTTTAAAAAATAAATGGGACTCTGGAGGGAACGTGTCATTTCTTTCATGGATACCACCTGTCCTTCATGTTGCTTGCCACATCTGCACTACAATTTCCATCTTCCCACGCTACTTTTTCCCCATCCCTCTGCATTTATTCCCAATTCAACCCGGCAAGGACTATGCTGCCATGCAACACTTGTTCTCTTTAGATTTATTTGTGTTTGTTTGAGAGTATTTTTTTTTGTTGTTAATATTGGTTTATGATTTTTTTTTCTTCATTGTAATATTGAGATTCATATTTTGGATTTGGATGAACCATGTATTTAAAAATGTATATTGTTCACTTGATAAGGATATCTTATAATATCCCAAAATATTAGTTAAATTTATCTCAAATATCATCTATTTTTTATATGAATTCAAATATAGGGTTATGTAATAATAATAAATCTATTCTTTAAATACAGATAGAATGCAAAAAACGATGAGAATCTTGACTTTTTAAAATTCTTATACGGTAGAAATGTTGATATCCTATTATGTTCTCTTCAACATAATTTCCTTTGCCCTTCTCCCTTCTTTGGATTGGTGGGGTATTGATTTTCTTTGAAATGTTTTTTGTTTGTTTATTCACCATTTTATTTTATTTAAGTGAAATGAAAATTATTTCTTACAACGTACTCTTATTTCAAATGATTTTTTTTTGTCATTCATAAAGAGGTTTCGACCACATTTTCATAGGTAATTTCAACCTCTATTATGGCCACCAATTTGATCATTATTGAGACTAATATTATAACATATTAAAACTATTATGAAAATTAGGTTGAAAACATTTTATAATCTAAAATAGTAAAAAAAATGATAATTTTTTTACCCAAACAAGTGAACAAAGAATATTGGTTGGCAATAAAGTTTAAAAAATAGGCTCATGTTGTAGTGTCCCATACTATAAAACTTCCACCATTGATAGGCCTAGACAATGTTGTAAATGCCATTGTCATTAGTGGGATGTATTTAAACTATGTTAGAGAGTGTCTCACTACAATATGGCATTGAATGTTCATGTTGGGTGACGATTGCATCAATGATATAATCTAATTCATTTATCTCAACTTCAAATGATTGTTGTGGATCCAAAAGAATGAGGAATGGTTTCGAGCATAGGAAACACTTCATCTCCTTGAACACTTTCTATTATGTCTCAACCTAAACAAACTTGACCTTGGTTCCACCATTGGTTACTTAGATTAGGATCCAAGCAAATGAAAATGACTTAGATTTATGCATGCCATACTCATCCACTATGCACCTTCGATATTGAATTATTTGCATGTAGAATGATCACTTCTCTAGATTGCCATATCACTTGTATTTCCCTAGTGTGATTAGCACTTGCTAAATGTGAATGGTGAATGATCATATAATGGCATCCATTGTCCTCATGAGAATTGTTGGCACATTAGTCAAGTTGAAAGACATGAGTAACAACTGAAATAGACCCTACTTAGACTTGAAGGTTGTCTTCCACACACCATTTGGTTCAACTATCACATGGTCATAATATGAATTAAGATCAATCTTACTGAAAATCTTGTCCCCTTTGAGATGATCGAGTAAATAATTAGTCTATGGGATGGAGTATTGATCCTTATTGTGACATTGTTCAAGGATCTTTACTCAATATGGAGTGTCCATGCCCCATCCTTCTTCTAAACCATCACAATAGGGATCTCAAAGGGCGAGCAACTTGGTTAAATGATCCCCTTATGTATTATCTCTTGAATATGGCATACGATCTCCTCATTCTACAAAGAGAATGTCTATATATATTGACATTGGGTAGAGAGGAACCTTGTGTCAAATCAATTGTATGCTTTACCTAGCAGTGAATAGGTACTTTTGTAGGTGAGGTGAAGATATCTTCGTATGATTCCAGCAACCATCCTACATATATATATTGCATACAGGGACCCATTGCAGAGACATTGGAGGTCGTGGTGATTTTGTTTGATCCTTCTAACTAGACCACAAATAGAAGAAATATCCAATTCTAAGATATTATAGTCATGCATTGATTAGTGGTGATAAAATAGACTATGGTAGTTGGAGCTACCTCTAGTATCTCATGGATTATTTGATATCCCAAGGTCATGATGAAATTAGAGGGACCAAGGTGGTAAAACACGTGATGAAATATATGGTTGTATTAAGAACATCATAAAATTCAAGCAGGGAAACATCACACAACACCTCATATTCCAAGGGATTGATGTTGTATTCTAAGTGACATAGTTGAATGAAGTGTATGTATCATCCCTAGCTCATCTAATGGATGATGTGTGGATGGGGTCATAATCATTGCCACATTGTTGTTAAATTCATATTCTTGACAACCTTACTTGAGATGAGATTCTTTTGAACTCCACTTTCAACAATGTTATAGCAAGATTTGCCTCACCCTATGCAAATTTGCTTAGAAGGCCTTTTTCCATTTCCCTTTGTAGACTTGAAGTCCCTTTTTGCAAATCCCAGATATAAAAATAATATTTTTCCACATATACGCGCCCTACCTATTGTACAACATGCGTATACGTAGGTTGCACCACTACATCCCACATACATCGGGTTTTGTGCCCAAAATTAAAAAATGGTGTCGGGTTTCCATGTCATGTCACGAGATCCATGATCCTTGACCTTCCATATACTGGAAATGTTTTGACTCGGCCCTTCAGTTCCACTTGAAGGCTATAAATGGGCCAAATCTGAGCTATGGAAAGGAGGAGAAGAATTCAACTTTGAGAGCAAAGTTACTCTGGAGAAATTATTTACTTCATATTGAGTCTGCATGCCTTTGTCCTTTTAAGTCTGAACACATTGTCCAACCCCCAATCTCTTCCCTACTTGATTGAGAACTTCATTGTCTCTCTTATATGAGCTTGAATTTGGTGGAGGATTGAAGTGGTGGAGGACCAACTGGAAGGGACTTAGTTTCTCAGTAACAAACGGTGCCGACATGGAAGTTTGTAGTTAATTCACTTTTGTTGATTGCATTTTAATAGAAATACTCTTTTCTCATCCAATTAATATCTTGAAAATATTTGAATTGTTATTCTATGGGCGTGTTTGTTATGAATGTTGATGGATTATGCTATTGAATTTGCTAACATTATATATTATCACCATATGATTGGGTTTCTTGGTTGTTGAGGACAAGTTGCAGGTGTATTTCTTTGATTCAAGTGCTCAACAATGGACTTCATCGAACGTCTGAACAAGGTAGGATATTTATCTTGAATTGTTAGCATATTTGTTTATATAGCATACCTGAGAATAGAGTTGATTCCTGTAGTCATTTTCATCTATTGTGGTTTACCCCTAGCCATAGAGAGATTTTCCTCATCACAGAATTTCCGACCATGCTGGAGATAGAATCTTCTTTACGGGGTTTGGATTGTTTTTTTCCTTTGATTTCTCTTGTTTATATTGATTTTATTTTCGTTTGATTTCTTGATAGCCTATGTTCATTATGAGTCTAAGTTTCTTGGCCTTATCCTTATCCTAACAATGTTTTAACACATATACACAGGTTTTTACCTGCCATTCACATACATACACGTGTTGTCCTTCTGCAAGAGGCATATATACATGCTTTTATGTTGAACAGTCGCTTACATAATCCTTTTTTGATTGGTTGTTGGGTTTGATGTTTGTTGGGTAAGTTTTGATGGTTGTTGAGTCTTCTTGGGTCTCTATTATGAATGTTAAGTGTACGTGGAATGATAGGAAACCTTTCTTTGGTTGAATATTTGGGTGGTTCCTTTCTCATCATCCTTTTCATTTGATTTTCCTTGCATATTGGGTTGGGTGTTTTCTTCTTGATATCCTACTTAGTTTGTCTCTATTTACATACATTAGAATCTTTATACAAAAATATTAAGCATTTTTCATTGTTGGCATTTGATCTTTTGGGTCCTTATCATTGATCATAATACATGTATAGAAATATTGCATCTTATTTTGAATTGCAGAATTAAATTGAAAATTTCATTTTGAAAAGCTTATCATTTATTGAGAATTGAAGTTAGGACTTTGCATTTTATTCATATTCATTTATTTTACTTGTTGAGTCATAACATCATTAGTTTCATGACCACACCTTTTTTGAGTAAGCAAGGCCACTAAAAACAACGTTGATAATTTAAAATTGATTAGAAACGATTTTATTTTCTAGGGTGCACAAACTAGCTTAGGATTTAAAGCCTTGGAATAGGATTTTGTGAGTAAACTTCTCCAAGGATATTAAATCAACATATGTGTCTGACTAAGGGAGTGGAAAAATCTATTGTATAATTGGTGACTTCAGGAGGCTCTGCTTACACCGAAGTTAAGTACGAGGTAGTGTGTGGTTTCTTGAGGGGATATCCCCCCAATACCTTCTTAGCATCATATATATTTCTGGGGATCTATTTTTATATGGGGATATTGATAATACCTTTACCTCTATGAGAGGCGGTGCTTTCAAGGTTTTTGGATTTGTTACCCTTCCTATACAATAGCCCTGACTTATGACTATTCACCTGCACATAGGTTATATCGTGGTTGCTTAGTTTCTTGACATAGGTACCACATAGGTTACTTGTAGGGGTTATTCTACAGGTACCTTGGGTAAGTTAAGGGTCAGACAACACACAACCTTTATGGAGGATTACCTCTCTGAGGGGATCTGACTGATTGGTTTTTAAGCCCATGAGGGCCCTTATAACTGATTTTGATACCTCCGATCTTTAGCAAGGAGTCTCAAGCCCCTCTTGAGTGAGGCATACCTACTTTAGGGAGGGATTCCCCTTTCATCCACTTTATCTTGTTTGTGTGCATATTAGCCTTTTGTTTATTTTATTTTGGTGTTCTCTTTGATTAATATTTTGCCTTGGGATTTTTTTTTTATATTACAAGTCTTGAGTCATCGTGGAGCTAGAACAACTTCCCCGCAGGTCTCGCCACTTGTTACAATTACCACCACATTTTGAGTCTTTTCCTTCTAAAAGGCATAAAGTTATCAAACGTGGTACAGACACCTCCACTTACTAGTCTTGTTATCATACAAGGATGAGTACTGAATCGATTCAGAAATATATTGGGAGTCCTTCAACTCCCATACCCACTATAGTTATCGATACTCCTTCGACACCTTCAACAACAATGGTTGTAGTGTCAGAGGTTACGATCGTCACTCATGTCCATCCTATAGTGAATACTAAACCTATAGCCACGACACCTTTTGGGTCCCTTTGTTACTCTTTGAGATACAATATTAAGTCCATCCCTGTGGCCTCTAGCCCTTTTTCTTATGGTATGTTGAATTCCACATCGCAATTTTCATCCTCATTCCCTACGGCTAGTCTAAATGCTAGTATTGGACTTGGGGGAATGGATCCTCCACATACTCCATTCTCGTTTGGTGGTTCTCATGTCCTACAAATGACTCCTACATTTGGAGGCCTTCCTCCTTTTCACCTGATCCGGATGGATCTAGGGAACATCAAAGAAGTTTCAGAAGTGTCCCAGAATGCATAGAAGTATCCTAGGAGGCTCAGAATGGCCTCAATAAGTAGAGAAAGGGAAAAACTCAAAGTTCCCAAAACTTCATTAAAATGGCATTATCATAAAGAGAACGTTGCAAGCTTTCTAACGGCGCAAACGACTTGTCAAACAGAGTTACGGATCAAACGTTATAAGCAGTCAAAGTTTAGTCAAACTTGGTCAAACAGGAAAAAGTCAAAGTGACACGTGGCATCACTGCAAGGGTGACACGTGGAAAATATGAGTTGGAAAGATGACATGGCATGGAAGACACATGGGCATGTTTGGTGATGACATGTGTCAACTTCATTAGCGAATCATATTGTGACAAGTGATAGTTTTATGTGGACCAGTTATATGGTGCCACATGGCCCAGTCATGGGCTGCCACGTGGCACCCCTCCAATGGCTGGAATGTGAAAAATATTATTCAAATCCCCAAGAGTCGACCTTGTGACCTCCAAGTAGCCCTAAGGCACCACGCATCATCGCTAACCACTACACCACACCTTGATCCTTGTTTGTCATATGGTTCAATTATTATTTAACTGTAAAGTTTGTGCTAATGCGCCAAGAGAGGGGCTAGGCATTTGGCCTAGCCCCTGGTTACATATTGTACCACATGACCATAAGGTTCCGCTCGCCCGAGAGCTTCACTCAACCGCCTCTAAATTTAGCCTTTCCTCCATTTTCGCCGCCAATTTAAACCACCGCTAAACCAACGCCAGTGTCTTCGCCATAAAGTTGTAACCACTTGCCAAAAGGGGAGGCATGTGGGATTGGACCATGGGACCTCCACCAACTAAATTCTTAACTTAGCCTCCACTAACCACTACACCAACAACCACATTTATTACATAATTGTTGCCAATTTTTATAAGAAGGGGCCTCCGGTTCTGAGTTAAGACAACGTGTGCATTCGGAGCCACACACCAGTGCATAGAGCACGAGAGTGGAGCGTGCATGTACGGGCCATATGGACTGTATGGAATCCGTACAGACTATAGAGATTTTGGCATGCAAATCGAGGCGAGGGTGCCTCTTGGGTCCAGAAAGTGCCCGACTCGGATCGAGGCGTGGAGATAGTCATTTCTAGGTAAAATGATGCCACGAACGCAGTGGTGATGTTAGTTTCCTGATCTGAGCAAACCTTCAGCATCTTAATTCTAGAATGAGTCATTTATTACAGATGCAATGGCACAGTAACTGAGGTAGAGGTGTCTCTTGGGCCTGAAAGTGTCTGACTCGGATGGAGACGATTTGAAGGTCATTTTTGGGTAATTCGACGACACAAATTCAATGACGATGTTTGTTTTTACAACAGAGCTTCATATCAACAAGCTAAGTGTTGGAGAAGCCAATGTAAGCATGCTTTTTATTATGTTGTTTTTTCATAAATTGTTGAAACATAGCATGTGTGTTATAGGTCTGAAGGAGCAGAGTGAAGCTACAACAAGTCAACAAGATCAGCTTATTCCTTCTATCTATTTGTTTCTTATCTTCCTTTCACATCAAATCAATCAATTATATGTGAAAGAGAAATTGTGGCACTTGCATGACAAGTGGCCAATGAAGCAGTTCTGATTCTCGTGGGTTCCGAGATCTTTTGTATGGGTTGCATATTTATGTTTTGGATCTAAGTAGCAGATCTAAGGATTTTTATGACTCCATGTTGATGGGGGTCATATTTTATTCTTCATATTTTTATTTATTGATTATGTGGGAATGATTTCCATGTCATCATCATGGATGCCTCATGAGTATGAGAACTTGTGAATCTCGATACATTCCTGAACGCATTCTGATCTCTTGTTGTTGTCACCGAACAGGGACTTTGGCCTTACAACTTGTAAAGGAGAGACATCACTACATCAAGAAGAATAAAGCGGTCAAGATTTGGGGCATGACCCAGAGAGGTAGCCCACTGCAAGGGTGAACTCCGTTATCAAGTGAAGTGTCTTATCCATTGTGTGTATTATGTTCTTATGTTGCTTTTCTATGAATTTCTGCACATAGGATATTAAATGCAAGCATGACATATCACACATAAGGAAAACTAAAGAGGTTTTCATTCACTTTGAATTCAAAATGCATTAGACTTCAACTTTACCTTTTATTGCAAATCGCTCAAGTAAAATGATCTATTACTGACCCTTTTGAAGGAGTGACAGAACAACCAATTATTGGAAACTTATCGCTCCCAGGTTCATATCATCACCCTAGGTTTAATCATGGTTCTAATGCTCCTGGATGGAGTAACCAACCTAGAAGACAAGCTCATGATCATGGTCTTTCCTTTGCACCCACCTGCTCTATATTGATTCCAACCAACACATTTGGCATGATGAATCCACCTTTATCCTCCATATTCACACCTAGAGGAGGTAAGTTTCATACCTTGGGAAACCCCCAACCTAGAGCCACTCCGGCTGGGGGAAGTTTTTACAACCCTCATCATAACATTCCTATTGGAATGGTGCCCAACTAACCCCTCATGAATTAGTTTGGAGGAAGGTCTTACAATCCTGGACAGGGCCATGGTTCTTACCAAAACCCTGGATGGGTTGCGATTCCCCAACAACAATATTTTCAGGGAGCTTGGGGATAGATGGCACAACCCTTTCTCCCTTTTCTGGTCAAGCTCAATCTTCCAGGTGTGTCTAAGTTAATGAATGACCCTGTGTGTCATGATCCGACATGATCCCCCATTCCCACTAAGCTTCCTTCAAATATTCCAAAATTTGAGGGTAAAATTGGTGAGGATCCCGGTGATCACGTTACTACTTTTCACCTTTGGTGCCCTTAAAACTCCCTTAACAATGATTCTATTCGGTTAATATTGTTTCAATGCACCCTCATGGGGGTTTCCATGAAATGGTATATCGAGCTACCAAGGGGGACATACAAAACTTTTAATCAGATGGTTTTAGTCTTCCTCAAACACTTCCAATTGCCAGTTCGTTATGATGTTGGCACAGAAATTCTATCAACCTTACATCAGGACAAGGCCACTCATATATCAGATCACATATAGGAGTGGCATAGATGGAAGAGGTTTATCAAGGCCTACATACCCCCAGAATTTCTGCTAGAGTGGTTCCTTAAGTCTCTACAACCTTATATTTCGAAGGATTTTTCTACATTCAGGGTTACATATGAGGAAGAAGGGATTTTTAAAGACCAATAGTTAGATCTTATATATGCTCAGTCTGGGATGTTATATGAGATTCTCCTAGATGCACCAAGGTCAAGCTATGAGCCTAGACAAAATCTTGGGCCTCATGCTGATGGCATTGTAGGCTCTTCCAATGTGAAATATGCAGACTCAGTGACAAACCATTTGAAAGAGTTGTCTCTAAACCAATCTGTAGGAGAGCCAGCTTCATCTATGTCCTCCACTCCCACTCAGTCGGCGGATGTACATTATGTACAATCGTCAACCAACCCAAATGGTAACCACCAACCAGGAGGGAATAAAGATAAAGGACGTGGTAATAATCGTAAGGGTGGGAAGAATAATAATAAACCCAAGGACACCAGTAATAATGATAGGTCAAATAGTAATGTTGGTGAGGGAAAGAAAGAAAGGCGGAAGGTGAAGTTTCCCTGCAAGATTTGTAAAGACAAGCACCTTACGCACTTATGCCCAAAACTTGTGGAAGCTGTGAGGATTTTATCTCTACCACCCGTTGTGTTGACTAATCCTTTTCCGCATAATCAACACATGGCCTCGAGCTCCTCAAATGCCGGAAATGCAGCGAGTGGGATTCAAAACCCACCGACGCAATATGGTGATCATTTATGCATCAATATGGTTAAATATGAGGTTAATGTAGCCACTCATTCTTGTGATTACAGTTCTCCACAAACTGTTCCTGGTCTAGAGTCTCCCCCTCCTCCAGAGATGCCCTTACAGATCGAAAAACTAGAGCCCCTATCCCATATTCTAAAAGGAGTACTCAAGAAATCTACCCACAATCCTAATGCTAGAGCCATTCAAAATTACTCTATTGTTGAGGATCTGGGTCAAACCCCTTTTGCGATGTCAGCCCTAGAGGTACTCCAGATGTGTCCTTCACAGAGGAATGCATTTTTATCTATGTTAGGATCTCTAGATCCTTGTGGCTCTAAATTTATCAAGTTTGATGTCACATATGTGAAGCCTCGCTTTCCTTACCATGTGGCATTCCAAATCCATATGGGTTACTCAAAGTATACCATCAAACGTACTATTGTTGATTAAGGTGTTGCAATATGCGTGATGTCCCTGGTCTATTGGAAAGCCCTCGAATCTCCGACCCTTTCTTAGTCTCTGAACATGTTGAGTGATTTTGACGGTCATTCCTTCCACCCTCACATTATTCTTCCTTCCTTTTCGGTCTAGTTAGGTGGGAAGACGGTAGAGGTGGATGTCGAGGTGGTTGATGCGCCCCTCGACTATAACTTGTTACTAGGATGCAATTGGACTTATGCTATGACTGAAATTGTATCGTCTATCTTCTGCACTCTTTTCTTTCCTCACGATGGGAATATCATGACTATCGATCAATTTTCCTTTGCGTATGCTAGCCCCAATACATCTGTTGGATCATCGATCCTCGTGATCAATAATTCTAAGCTAGAAGCTGAGAATATCGGTGTTTGAATGTATTCATATCTTATGGGTATCTTTGACTTCCGTTTCATCATATATATGCCATGTCCAATGGGTTTGCTTCATCTGAGAGGTCTGTTCCTTTCCGTACTTCGTATTTTAACAATCCTTGGACCCTAACTTCCTCGAATGCATATTTTGAAGACCAATCACATACTGTAATGGCCATGCCACTATTGGTAGTGGAGATAGCTTATCAAGTTGTTCTTGAATATTTGTCCAATCAAAATCCTATTACCTCACTGACGGACGAGGAGGATCTTGTTCTAGAGCATGTATGGGCCACTTCATCATCTTTTTCACATGACTACCTTGATGAAACTTTACCTTTGGATGAAGATATCATAGAGGCCATGAATGGTTCTGATAGGCCATGGGATGATATGCATCATCTCTCTTATTTTCTCCCAGATCTTTCCAGAATAAAAAAAAATGATTTTAGATCTACTTTGAACAAGATAGTCAGTCACGCCATAGTTCCACTTGATATGCACGAAATTTATGCCAAAGGAAACATGGCGAGTATCTTCCCTACCATCATGATAGATATCTCTCGTACCCCTGGAAATATTGAAAATGTATACATCGGTACATATTGTTCACCGAAAGAAATTTTGATCTACATCAAGCTCTTCAAAGAATTATGTGATGTATTCTCTTGGTCATATGAAGAGATGATAGGAATCGAACCTCGAATTTTCAAGCATAAGATTAAAACCTACCTAGATGCCAATCCTGTTTGACAATGACTTAGAGTTGTCAATCCTAGGAAGGCCGCTGCTATTAAGGAAGAGGTAGAAAACCTGCTTAACGTTGGCTTTATCTACTTGGTTTCCTTGACTGAATGGGTATCCAATCTTGTTCCTGTGAATAAAAATCAAGGAACCATCCATGTATGCATGGATTTTCGTGACCTGAACAAGGAATGTCCCAAAGAAAACTTCACGACTCCCTTTATTAATCATATCCTCGATGAATGTGTGGGAAGCAAAGTTTTTTATTTCATGGATGAAATTTCAGGGTATAACCAAATTCAGATTAAACCTGAGGACCAACATAAGGCGACATTTATTTTCCCTTGGGGTACCTTTGCATACTAGAAGATGCCTTTCGGTCTTAAGAACTCTAGAGCAACATTCCAACGAGCTATGACCTTCGCATTTCATGATCTCAAGCACATAGTCAAAGCCTATCTCGATGATCTCTCTGCTCACTCCCGTAAGAGAGTGGATCACCCTAACCACCTTCAACTAGTTTTTTAAATATGTCACCATTATCGCCTCTATTTGAACCCTCATAAATGCATATTTTGCATTAGGTCAGGTCAAATTCTAATATTTTTAGTCTCTGAGACTAGGATCATGGTAGATCCATTAAAGGTTGAGGCAATATTTCAATTTCCTGCCCCACAAACTATTCGTCAACTTCAAGGTTTATAGGGGAAAGATAACTTTTTACAATGATTTATAGTGAACTATGCCAATATTACTAAGGGTTTCATGCATCTCCTAAAGAAGGACACTCCTTTTATCTAGGATGAGCGAGCCCAAGAATCCTTCGATGCTTTGAAGAAAGCCTTGGTATCGATGCCTCTATTGAAGTCTCCAGACTACGATAGAGATTACTTGATTTATGTCGTTTATTCTAAAGAAATGATTGGTATGGTTTTGTTTTAGGAAGATGATGAGCTCTGTGAGAACATCATTTACTATCTTAGTTAAAACTTAGTCGGCCCTGAACTCAAATACTCTCATGTTGAAACGATAGCTTTGGTTTCCATTCACACATTTAAACGATTACGACATTATATATTGCTTTGAAAAAATATTGTGGTTTTTGATGTCAATCCATTTCAATACATCCTTATGAGGTCTATCATAGGGGGAAAGTACAATAAATGGATTGTCATTTTACAAGAATTTTATCTCAATTTCGCTTCTGCGAAGTCTAAAAAATCACTAGTTTTTGCATAGTTAATATCTGACTTCCCTCGGTTAGATGAGGATGGTATTCATGTCGATTCATTTTCAGATGAACACATTTTCCTCATCTCATCGTCAGACCCCTGGTATGGATATATTGTTGTCTATATTCAAAATTTGAAGTTCCCTCAGAATCTCTCACGAGATGACCGATGACGTATATGATAAAAATATAAGAAATACCTTATCGTTGGTGAAACTCTGTATGTTTGAGGAATTGATAATATCCTGCGTCTTTTTTTGAATCACAAAGAAGATGATTTTTTTCTAAACGACTACCACAGTGGGGATTGTGGTGGGCATCTATTTGGACTTGCGATAGCCGAGAAAATTTTGGGAGCTGGTTATTTTTGGCCATCTATTTTTAAAGATTGCATCGAAGCAGTTAAGAAGTGTCACCCATACCAGGTGTTCACTTGGAAAATACGCTCGCATCCAGACCCTCTCCATCAGTCCCTTCACCAAGTGGGGGGTGGATTTTGTGGATTGCAACCCAACTTTGGTTGGGGGGAATCATCACATTATCGTGGTCATAGAATACTTTACTAAGTGGGTCGAGGCCATGCCTATAGTTAAATATGACGGTAATACTACTACCTTCTTCGTATTCAATCAAATTATAGAAAGGTTCAGAATCCGAAGTGAGATTTTCATTAGTCATGATGGTCACTTTCAGAATGAAATGATGAAGGAATTAGGATCAAAACTGGGGTTTACGCATGTTCATTCTTCCCCTTACTACCCCTAGGAAAATGGACAAGTAGAGGCCATGAACAAGTCTCTCAAGACCATTTTGCAGAAAGTGTCAGCGAGAGTAAATTTGACTGGCATATCATGATTTATCCAACACTTTGGTCATACTGAACCACGGTCAAGACTTCCACCGATTTTTCTCCTTTCCAGTTAGTACATAGTGTGGATTTGATCCTACCTATTGAATTTGAAATCCCTTCTCTAAGATTGGCAGTTGCGCTCCTACCTGACACTTTCGATCTCGAACAATGCCTTGTACACCTAGATATTCTAGATGAGTAGCATCGAAATGCCTCTATGACTATCAAAGAGAATAAAATATGTGTGAAGGTACAATATGATAAGTTTGTATGTCCTCCACAGTACGTTGAGGGTGACTTGGTCCTTCTATATGATCAAGCCAAAGAACCACTGGGGGTAGGAAAGTTCGCACCCATGTGGCACGATCCTTATATTGTGCGACATGTCTTAGAAAAAGGAGCCTATGAATTAGGAGATTATGAAGGGAACATGTTGGTTGAGCCCAGGAATGGGATCTATTTGAAACTTTATTACGATTGAGCCCCAAGCTTGGGCGTAACTCTTTGTATACTAATGTATTTTAGTGTATATGCCTTTTCCCTTTGTTTTTATCTCCATCTTTATTATCAAGTTTTCACTTGGTTGGAATATGTCAACGGAGTCTTCGGTCTACTTAGGATTCGCAGACGGGGCCAGTCGTCATACACAGAACTTGGCTTCTGCTTCTTGAGTTGTTTACTCACCCAAGGGTCTAATGGTGTCTTCAAGTGGCGTTTTCCTAGGGCCATCCATGAATAATGTCGCTGAATATAGCGTTGTTATAGAACTTTTGTGCGATGCCATTTCACATGGTATTCACTTTTTAGAAGTTTTTCTGGACTCCCATTTAGTAGTACATCAGTTGAATGACAATTATCATGTCTGTTATCCTACTCTACTCCGACGATTATTACGGGTACGACTTTTAGAACGACAATTTGATTTTATTACTTATCATCACATACCTAGAAGTTCTAATTATGTATTCTATGCATATGCTAATTTTATTTTAGATTGGAATTTATTACATAACTAAAGAAAAGAAAACATTTTCATCAATGTACACATTGTAACATAAGTAAAGTCAAATATTAATGTTTTTTTATATATTTCATCTCTCCAAAATATATGATGTTATAGTACAAAATTGGGGTTGACACCCTCAATATACATATACAACCAATTATACAATAGTCACGACATCTATGCATGTGGCGCTAGATGAGTGTCATGATAAGAGACTATAGAATTTGGGAGACGCTGAAATATTCATACCCAAGCATGGGGCACACCTAACACCTGTCGATGCATAGCCTCGGACAGATCCTCCACCTGAACCATGGGAATCCTCTACTTCAAATGAGACATGTTTCCATGCACGTTTTGAATCACTCTATATGTGTTCCCTCCCACTGCCTCATCTCCCCATTGCCTCCACCAATTTCGTGGAAGTCTGTCTGACCATCATGGACCTATGTCTACGTCACACACATGTTTAGTTAGTACTTGACATCATCCAAAAATATTTTTGTTTTCTTATTCAAAAATACAAAAAAATGAAATATTCAAAAACTTTGACATACCTATGTCTCCGTAGGCGGAACCTTGTGGTAACTGCATGTCCGTATATCCTCTGAAGTCAATCCTTGTGTAAGGGTAGTCCTCCAGAGCCATCACCTACTGAATCCACTAGAAGAAAAAATCATTGGTGTAGGGTGTTGGCACCCTACCACCCCCCTATCGCGTCATCGCCTCTATCCACCGTGCTATGGTTGGATCATGAGGTCCATGCAGAAAAATCTCAACTCTAGGGCCCAAACCTAGAACCTGCTCGAAGAAAAAAACTACAAAGGATAGATGTTCACATGAAGTTCCTCTTTATACACAGTTTGCAGTCTGTTAGCTGGCTCTTCATGTTGACCAACACTAAGGTTCACCAGTCGTAAACTGTGGGTCACAAGCACTCCATTGAATAGAAGATAATGACCTTGATTCCTGGTGCAAAGAGGTCGACCCTGTGATCCGTGTCAAAACTAGAACAACAATATTGAGATTTAGATTGTTGATCACTCTAATTGAGAGTTGGCTCCCTACCTTCTCAGTCCCTGCAATGCAATGAGTGGCTATGTAATCCTCTATGTTCATGCCACTTCCAACTCCCAGGGATTTGATTTTGACCACCTCACCCCGACATAAAAATCTCGTCAAGAAGTATATTCCCTCAACTTCAATCCTCAATGGTTGTCCATCAAGGTTGAGGGTCTCAATATCCGGATCTGAGTAGTTCACAAGTAGTTGAAGCAGTCTCACTTGAGAGCCCAAAACTTGTATAACCCACATATTTTTAAGGCCATTTGGGCCCCTGGATCTCTCTCCATTGTAGCATCCACCTCTTCATGCTCTCTTTCTTTCCACTCTAGCACCATCTTGCAAGATTTAAACCCATTTTTGAGTTAGCAATATTTAAAAAACATTATCCACAGACATATATGTGAGCTATAGTGTACACAATTACGTATAGGGTTGCTTATACACTGTCTGTTTTTCAAATAACTGCATATAAGTATGTGTATACATGACCCGATAAATTGTAGCTCGTGTACACCTTAGTTTTGAAGTGGCGCCTTAGATAAATTTAAAAAGGAGGCCTAGTTACAAATTTTAATCCACTGAAAAGAAAGAGGAGAGAAATATGAATTACTTGGTTCAGAACATCGTTGATTCTGTCACTCGTAGCTCCCGTAATCAGTAGTTGAAATTCAGAGGCAATTTGGTCCAAAATCCACTATTTGGGTAAACAATATAAAAGGTATAGTAAAATTGTTTTTTTTACCATTTATAGAAAAAAATTACCCAGTTTACATAGTTTTGTACAATATTTTTGCCTAATGGACTAATATGATAGTGGATGGAGTTGGTTTTGGTAGTTTTATCTAGGGATTCTTGCAGTTTTCAGCACCATGTCATTCGTTCATAACTTTGGACAAGTATTTTCATTACCCAACATATAGGATAGGTATTCAATCCATCATGCACACTTGCATCATCCTATGACTGCAGATCGTATGCCTTAGGTACAAACCCATTTTATAGCGACACAAAACCTTCTATCTACAACTAGAAGTCTCTTTATCGAATGGTAGAGACTTACCAAACAAGGGTACCCTAGTTAGATCCCCTGCTTCATTTGGTGCCCATGCAAATATTTTTGTCCATAGGATCAGGAGTCCCTTATAGTTAATACATGACTTTATGTTTGAAACTCATTTCTTACTCATAAACGTGTTGACCTATACCTAGAGGACTCCCAAACAAGTCTGATTTAAGATCTTTTTCAACTCTCTCAAAAAGAAAAAAATATTGTCGAGTGAACTTGTCTCTTTCACACAAGTAAATTGGATTTGAAAGGACGTCTATTTGGTGCAAGTTTATCCCTTTTTCAAACCAAGTAGACTAAGATTATGAAAAAGGACTTTTTTTGCATTAATTTTTAATTATATCTCATTCTCTTGCTTGTAGTATTAAGCCTATTGTCGGTTCTCACTTTTGCCTTATAATCCTTTCACCTCAGCAGTTTTCATCATCAGCCAAGAAGAGCCTTGTTTATATCCTTTGCATCTTGACACCCTGTACCCAAGAGGAAACATTCCCCCAAATGTCCATCTCTCGCATGCACCTCCTTGATTTGAGAATAGGTATGTTCCACTATTGGAACTAGATTTCTTACTTGTGACACTTGTTTCCTCCTCTATATCATAGCATTCATTTAACTATGAAAAAACAAAAAAGACGGGGCAAGAAAAGAATATTATCTTATATTGGCAGTAGTCCTATTACCTTTGAACATAGAACAAAATTTTTGAGTCCACTTGTCATAAAAATTTTGGGTTTACAATGACCTTAGGAAGTTAAGCTCGTTAAATAGAGTTTACTCCCCCATCTGGTTACTCTTCCAGTCCCTATGGAGAGTTTGATTGATGCCTCCTACATCTCAAAGTTTCATCATTGAGTCTATGCTGCCAAAGTCTTCCATATGTCTCATGCTCTTGTTCAAAGGATGTCTATCAACCTACATCATCCATTCCTCAGAACTCTTGACTTTTTATGTCATCCATACCCTCAGTGTGTCTCAGAATCACATGAAGTTGTATTCCTATTTTTCACCCTGGCCTTACTTTCCTCATTGGTTGGTAACCTTGAACCCACCAATCAACATTTCATCATTGGTCACTTACTGGATGGTTTCCCTTGTGTTCGACGACAATAAATCTATTCACACATTAGGATTTGTGAAATTTCTTGGATGCCATTAGACTTATTGGTAGTTTCCCTGCCTTTGTCAACAATTTTCCTTATTGGATGCTATTGAGAGGGTCTTTTTCGTGTATCGCTTGCATCTGGTACACCTGAAAGACACACAGGGTCATTGGTTCATGAACATGTTCTTCGTATGATTTCCTCCAAATCATCAAGCTCCTTCTTTGTACCTCATGCTGAATGATGAGAGATGCCTCAATGCTCTCCTTTCAGCGGGTCTCCTTCCATCGACTTCAACTCATCTATTATGGAAATGATACCTAGATTCCTATGAGCACCTAGAGGCTTGCAGTCATTATTGGAAGTTTCTCCCGCCATCGACAGTTGGGAATACATCAATGTCTTCTGATCGATGGATTCTTCAAGTGTTTGATCCTGACACCTTTATTCACACTTGTAAGAATCTACTCGATGCCTTGATATCTACTTTCAATATCAATAGGTTTTCTTGCGTTTGTTAACAGTATACCTTAATGACTGGTAATCAATCAAAGTCTCATTGTGTTTGACCTCAACTCATTTATTCACACGATGTAGACTTGCACCTTTGGTGGATCATGTAGAAGAATTGAAGACATCAGTTCATAGTCATAGCTTTCCTAAGTGTTTCTATCTTTCATTAGACCAAAACCTATGTGACTTCAGTGACCATGGGAGATCAGATTGCACTCCATCGTATAAACACATATTCAGATTGATTTTGAGACTGGTTTTACTAGGCCTTGTTCATGACCATGATAGCCTTTCGAATATAGCCACCTTTGTATTTCCTACTCATGGCCATGAAAAACTCTTTGGTATATTTTCACATGGATCTGCAGTGTAATTCAAATTGCCAGCCATGTGTGCAAAGTGAATACAGATTGTAATATCCTCATGAGAAACTAGTTCTTCCAATTGGGTCCTCATGAATCCACTTCTAGGTATTATAATGTATTTTTTCCATTGCAGATACTCCTTTGACCTCACACATTAGGGGACATCTGTTATAGCAAGATTTTCCTCTCCCTGTGAAAATTTTCTCAGAAGGCCTTTTTCCATTTCCCTATGTGTACTTGAAGTCCCTTTTTACAAATCCTAGAGCTAAAAAAAAATGTTTTTCCACATATATGTGTCCTAGCTATTGTACAACATGTGTATATGCGGGTTGCACCATTACATCCTATGTACATTGGTTTTTGTGCCCAAAATTAAAAAATGGTGTCAGGTTTCCATGTCACGTGACGAAATCCATGGTCCTTGACCTTCCATATACTAGAAACATTCCAAATCATCCCTTCAGTTCCACTTGAAGGTTATAATTGGGTCAAATCTGAGCTATGGAAAGGAGGAGAAGAATTCAACTTTGAGAGAAAAGTTACTCTGGAGAAGTTATTCACTTCATATCAAGTCTGCATCCCTTTGTCCTTTTAAGTTTGAACACATTATTCAACCCCCAATCTCTTCCCTACTTGATTGAGAACTTCATTGTCTCTCTTATATGAGCTTGCCTTTGGTGGAGGATTGAAATGGTGGAGGCCCAGCTAGAAGGGACTTAGTTTCTCAGTTTTGAACCATGCCAACACGAAAGTTTGTAATTCATTCACTTATGTTGATTACATTTTAGTAGAAATACTCTTTTCTCGTCCAATTAATATCTTGCAAATATTTGAATTGTTATTCCATGGGTGTATTTGTTATGAATGTTGATGTATTATGCTATTGAATGTGCTAACATTATATATTATCACCATATGCTTACGTTTCTTGGTTGCTGAGAACAATTTACAGGTGTATTTCTTTGAGTCAAGTGCTCAATGGTGGACTTCATTGAATGTTTGGATGAGGTAGGCTCTTTATCTTGTCTTGTTAGCATATTTGTTTATATAGCATACCTGAGATTAGAGTTGATTTCTGCAATCATTTATGTAACGTCCCCATCCACCCACAGGTCGGGTGTCATCACTTAGTAAACATCTTTTTTTCTTTTGATAACATTTTTGTAACATCCTTGAAAAACCCATGTCGGGCCATGCTACTCCAGAAAACTAACATGCTTGAGTATACACATATATATATCTAAGGCAATTTTAAACATAAATAAACAATTTGTTCATACACATATTCTTGCTGAAGTGACAATAACACATACAAATTTAATATATGACTTACATTCTTCTATCACACACCATAATGTAGAAATAACAGTAAAATCATACATGCAGTAATCACAGACAAAACCCATAAATATAACAACATATATAAATACACAACATGTAATCAAACTTGGAAATGGTACTTATCTTTTAATTCAAGTACACCAACTATGTGCAGACCTTCCACAAACCTCCCAGCCTTAGACCACGCAGCTCATCACTCTCAACAGTGGATCACCCCCGAGCTAGGACTAAAATCCATCGGGAAAGGTATTCCTAGGCTAGGCAGCGACAACAGGAAGTTTCACAGTACAACATGAAGGATTTCCTCCAAGGAGCCACTTACACCCACAACTCATAGACTCCCATTCCCCACATGTTTTTCCCACCCTAGGAGTGTACACCTTCATTGTCACACAGTTCATCGGCTTCTACACCTCCCTTTCTAAGGATTCAACAACAGGATGGATCAAGAATTATCAAAGCTTTGTAGATGCTACTGGACTTCCTCTAGGAGAGCTCACTTTGTCATCACACTCTCTCACCTGGAGAGAGTTTCTCACAGGTCAGACAACCTACTTCTTCACTCTCTCTCCTCAACACACGGGCATGGTGATGGCAGCAACAAAAACTTGACATGGGGAATAATACTAACAGGACAATACGTAGGCAAACCACATGTACAGGTACATCGAGGGTATCAATTCGGGCTTGTTGTAGAGGTTCGGTGTGTTTCTAGAATTCCACAATGGCATTCCAAGGTTACTGTGTCTTGCTAGGTGTGCTAGTAAATCAAGGTAACATATGGTGAGCCTAGTTCGAATGGTGAGAATCTTCGGAATGGTGAGAATGGTGAGAACGCCCCCCCTAAATCTGAATGTGTTTTGGATGACACTTTTCTCTTTAGGAGCATGTTCCCCCCCACTTGGAACTCGTTCCTCTCCCTAAATGAACTTAGGATAAATTAATATCTTATTTATAGATTTTAGAATAATAATATATTATTTTATTAGGCTCTTAAGCTTAGTCCTTCTTTCCTAGACACACATCCCCATCCCTTTCCCTACCCAGGGGAGCTTAGTCCCTCATAACTATTTCTTCGTGGTTGGTTGATCTTAAAATAGAAGGCTGACTTGTTATGCTATGAAAGCACCCCTACTTCATCAAAATAAACTTTACAGGACCTTGCTTCATGTGTTAAAATATGCCAGATAAATTATGTGCTAAGTTTAATGCTTCTTCCTTTAAATGTTTATTTGTGAGAAATTGTTCTTTTAAATGGTTAAATATGTGCTTTAAATGAAAACACAACAACATAACTTGAAACAACTAAACCATCAAACTCAGAACAATCACAACATGATAAAGGAGTTCACCCCCCTCCGGGCTACATCTCCTTGAGCCTCCATAATGGACTTGGCTCTCTAGGATTAATTAGTCAAAAGTTCTTTTACAAGATGCTGCTCAACTCCAATGGAAAAACAGACTGTACCATTGAGATCAGAACACATAAAAACCCCAAAAATGACTAATAAAACTCTGAAAATGGATCATGGCTCATCCGGGCATGACCTCTTCTACATGTGGCCATAAGCTTCCCTAAGCTTATCTTTGGCAAAAACACCTGTAAAAGTCCTCAAAATCCTATGAAACCTATCCCAATGCGTTCAGAGCATATCAATTAGCCAAAAATGATTATTCAATCACAGAAAACAAATATAGGCTCACCAAACCATGTCCTCCATCAAAGAGGGCTTCAAGCTCCCTGGAGCTTGCTAAAACTTCAATGGGGAAAAAATTGCAGAAGAAGTCTTCAAATGGCCTTTAAAACAACACCAATGGATCCATCACATCTAAAAACCCCTGGCTGGGCTTTTACGGCACCTCAATCGGCCAAAAGATGAAGAAGTTAGGCCTCCTCCATTTTCCTCCTTCTAGCGTTCTGAAAATGGTTCTACAAAACGCACCTTTGTGTGCATGAACCAGGAACATGCTCCAAAATGCGTGTTTAAACCCAGAATCGAGCGGTTCCGAATAACCGTGCAAACTGTAGGACGGCTAGGGCGCCTCCAACCCCCAATCGCCTAGCTCTCGGGCATATGCAGTCCATGTGACCGTGCGCAAAAGTAGAAAAGGGGCTAACTTTAAAACGGTTTTGGAACCACCCCCGCGCTCTGACTATGGTCATATGGTTAAACACGCAAAACCGCAGGCTAACATTTAAAACCCCACGCGAATATACAACCAAACCGCGTGTTCATTTACACATAGTAGAAACCCCGCGCATATTTTTTTTACATATGGCATAAACCATGGTTATATGTTATTATAAATGACCACGGTCCATGTTTAACCCACGCGCAATCCCGCGTAATGTGGTCACATGTGTTGAACAAAACCACGGGCTGGGGCTAAGCCCCGGCCCGACCCCCTGCCCAAAATACAAATTTTCAAACTCAAATACATACAAACGCATGTACTTAACAAGAAACAACGGGCAGTCCAATGGTTGAGTGGGCTATGTTAAGACTTTGCGTGAACGAGAGGTCCACGGTTCGAATCCGGTGGCCTTACAAAATTTTGAATAACAAAACATTAGACCATTAGCCAATAAACGAGGGACACGTGGTGCCCATAGATTGGGCCACGTGCCCTCATACCATTCGCCACATAAATGACACATGTCAACACCTGATTCATCAACATCAACCAACCAACAACTGCCATGTCATCGCCATACGGTCCAGTCACCTGCTGCATCAGCCTGCCATGTCAGCCGACACATAGGATGCTGACGTCATCCTGTGCCACGTGTCACCCTTCCAGTGGTGACACGTGTCACCTCCGAATTGGTCAACCGTACGCCCAAAAGTCCAAAAATGCCTAACACGTGTCACTCCCTGGAGCCGCCACGTGTCCTGTACGGACCGGCCACATATGATGTACGGTCCTGCCACGTGTCCTGTATGGACAGGTACAGTCAGCATCAAATTTTTTCCCTGTTTGGCTCGGCGAACAGATTGCGATATCTCCTCCATACGGACTCTGTTTGTGAAAGTAAATATACCGTCAGAATCAGGAAGACGAGATGAACACAATGGCACTGTTTTCTTCGCATTCCGAGCACTTTGAAAATTGAGCAAATTTTTGCCCCCTGGTCCAGATTTTGATCATTGGTATACATGCAATGATGTTGTTATATTAATAATAATCTGCATAATTACATATACAAAATCAAGCCCACTGGCCTCAACATCTAGTCTCTCCAGCCTAATAAACATATAAGCCTACCAGCTTATAATTACTTGGCTCACCAACCTACAAAACATGTTACATTCATAATTACCACTGGGGCTCGGCCTTGGGATATTACAATCTCCTCCCCTTATTTTTGCATTGTCCTCAGTGCAACTCATTTACACAACATCAACAAGTTTTTTCAAAATCTTTAAAAAGTTGTGGGTATTCTATCCGCATAGTGTCTTCGTGCTCCCATGTTGCATCCTTAGGACCGTACCAGGTCCACTGGACTTTTACAAACCCTATGGCTCAATTTCAGAGCTACTTGATTTTTCAGTCCAGTATGTGCACCGGATGTACATGAAAAGAGATTTATTGCTCCACCTGAATCACATTCCAATCAATAACATGATTAGCATCAGGTATATATTTCTTAGGTAATGAGACATGAAATACATTATATATAGACATAGATTCAGGCAATGCAAGCATATAAGCTACTGGTCCAATCCTCTCTAGGATTTCAAATGGCCCACAATATATGTCTTCCAACTTGAAACATTTTCCCAGTTTCGGGGAACTTCTTTTGGCTTTCACCTTCAAAAAAACATGATCCCACACTTTAAATTCCTTGTGATTTCTTCTCTTGTCAACATAGCTTTTTTTCTTGTCTTGGGAAGCCTTCAAATTATGTTTAATCTTCATCATTTTATCTTCCATTTCCTTGAGCAACTCTGGCCCAACCACTTCTCTATCATCTGGGTTGTCCCAACTTATTGGGGTGTTTCACTTTCTGCCATAAAGTGCTTCAAACGGGCTCATCTTCAGTGATGTTGGATACCCATTGTTGTAGGCAAATTCTACCAAGTGTAGATAATCTTCCCATTTCGATGGTTTATCCATCACATACATCCTTATAATATCCTCTATCACTTGGTTCACCCTTTATGTTTTCCCATCAGACTTGGGATGATAGGTTGTGTTGAAGTTCAGATTTGTTCTGAACCCTTTGAATAACCCCTTCCAAAACTTTGAGGTGAACTTTGGGTCTTTGTTAGACACAATTTTCTTGGGTATGCCATGCAAGTGTGCTAATTCCCTCATATAAATATCAACAACATTGGTTTCCTTGTGAGTAACCTTCATAGGAATGAAATGGGAATCTTTAGTAAGCTTGTCCACTACCACCATCATTGCATCATGTTGCTTGCTTGTTCTGGGAAATCCTATGATGAAATCCATTTTCAACACTTCCCACTTCCTCTGAGGAATGGATAATGGCTGCAGTAACCTAGTTGGGTGTCTATGCTCAGCCTTGACCCTTTAATAGTCAAAGAATTTAGCTATGTACTCAGAAATATTTGTCTGCATGCCTGGCCAATAATATTGTCTCTTGACTGTTGAAACTGTTTTATGATATCCTGGGTGTCCCGCATAAGGTACATTATGCATTTCTTTTAAAACCGCACTCCTCAATTCAGGAGAATTGGGTACATAGCTTTGTTTATGTACAAGAGAATTCCATCAATTCCAAATTCATAAACTTCATCTTTCTATTGTATTTTACCTTGTTGTAATTTTATTACCAATTCCATGTATTGCAAATCAACTTTTGTGGTCTCAAAAATTCTTCCTTTAATATCCATCTGATACATGCTAATGGTTTTAGCATGTAGTTCATGCACTCTCTTGTTGAGTGCATCATCCACCTTGTTCTCCTTTCCTTTGATGTGCTTGATATCAAAGTCATACTCACAGAGGAATTCCAACCATCTACTCTTCCTAGGATTCAAAGTAGGTTGATCAAACAAATATTTCAGACTATTATGGTCTATCCTCATCTCAAACCTATTTCCCATGAAGTAGTTCCTTCACTTCTTCAAAGCGTGCACTATGGTTGCCAACTCCAAATCATGAGTGGCATATATCCTTTCATGCTCTTTCAATTTTCTGGACTCGAAACATATCACAAACCTGTTGTGACTAAGAACTCATACAAGTCCTTCTTTTTATGCTTCTGTGCAAACCATGAAATATTCATTTGGATAAAAAATCCACAGAATCGGAGCACTAGTTAACAACTTCTTCAATAGTTGGAAGCTATTTTCACATTCTTCTGTCCATTGAAAATTCTTCCCCTTCCTTTGCAAGGAAGTGATGGGATGAGCTATTCTCGAAAACCCTGCAATGAACCTTTTGTAGTAGCCAAATAGACCCATGAAGGATATGAATTATGTCACATTCTTAGGTTTTTTCCACCCTTTGATGACCTCAATCTTTTCAGGGTCCACTACTATCCCTTCTTTAGATAGGATATGCCCCAAATAGTGAATTATGTTTTGATAAAATGAGCACTTTCACAATTTCACATACAATTGATGCTCTCTTAGCACTTGCAACACCATCCTCAAGTGTTTTTCGTGCTCTTCTTCTGTCTTGGAATATACAAGGATGTCATCCAAAAAGACAATGACAAACTTGTCTAAATATTCTCGGGAAGCACCATTCATTAGGCACATGAAAATAGTTGGCGCATTTGATAATCCGAATGGCACCATTGTTAATTCATAATGACCATACCTTGTCCTGAAGGTAGCCTTGTTGATGTCTTCCTATTTAATCCTTACCTGATGGTATCCTGACCTGAGATCTATCTTTGAAAATATCCTTGCATCCTTCAATTGATCGAAGAGATCATCAATCCTTGGTAGAGGATACTTGTTCTTTATAGTCACTTTGTTCAACTGTCTAAAATCGATGCACAATATCAATGTCTCATCTTTATTCTTCATGAACAAGACTGGGGCACCCCAAGATGACACACTTGGGCGTGTATACCCATTCTTCAAAAGCTCTTCAAGCTGGATTTGCAACTTTTTCATCTCTAGTGTACTCATTCTGTAAGGATTCTTTGATGTTGGAGCTGCCCCATGTATCAAATTTATAGAGAAGTCATTATCTCTCTTTGGGGGTAGTCCTGGTACCTCCTTGAACACATCTTCAAAATCTTCCAGGACTGCATGATCCTCTAGATTTGGCACCTTATCCTTAGGTGCTTCTTCCATATGGGTTGCAAATATTTTTTAGTCCTTCCTGTAACACTTCTTTAGCTGCATTGCTGAGATTTCTTGGACAGTAACTGCTCTGAGAATTTCTTGGACTACTCTCTGATTTCCTTTGTTGATTAATTGGGTTGGATGTCATTGATGTCAACCTTTGAAGTAAGTTTGATAGTGAATTCTGGTAGCACAAAGGTTTGGGTAATGGACCCAAGTTTGTTTAATGTATAATGTTATGATTTTTGATATATTTGTAGGTAAGACTATTCTAGATGGATAGTACATGTCATGCCATTTCTAGTGGCATGTGGAACGTCACATATCTCCTCAAGGTTTAAGAGTTATGGCCTTACGAAGTTGAAGGGCCCTCATATGATGGCTTGAAGCCCCAAAAGGTCAAAGAAGTCAAAGTGCTTGCAAAGAAGAAATTATTTAAATAATAAAGTGAAGTGACAAAGTCAAAGAGGATTGTTTAAAGTGAAGTAACAAATTCAAGGAGGATTATTTAAATAATAAAGTGAAGTGAAAAAATCAAAGAGGATTATTTAAATAATAAAGTGAAGTGACAAAGTCAAAAATGATTATTTAAATAATAAAGTGAAGTGACAAAATCAAAGATGATTATTTAAATAATAAAGTGAAGTGACAAAGTCAAGGAGGATTATTTAAATAATAAAGTAAATGGAGAACTTTTTAATTATGGAAAGTGGCTATAAGAAGGTTAACCATAAAATGAGGAAAATGGGTTAAGTAGTCAAGTGGCTATTGGATACATGGACAAGTGGAAAATTGGGCAAATTTGGACATAGGTGACTATGTGGACAAAGTGGCCTAGAAGATGCTTCTAAGGAAGCTACTTGGAGAGTATAGATAAGAGGCAAGGCTCTCTCATTTTAATCACACTTAAACATATTGAATATATACAAGTGACTAAGGTAACCAAAGGATATACAAGCCAAATTTCAGAGGGAAGGTGAACTAGAGAAGGCTGAAATTCAAGGGAGGATAAATTCTTTTGATGATTCTTTCTAAGGTATGTTATTTACAGGTCATCTCACCAGTTTCACAATAAAAAAAATTCTAGAATGATTCAGACCGTGAAATTGGGAGGTCAATGAGGAAACATATCCAAGTAGCTGTCGTACAAATTTCAGCTTATGGGTCGTTGTATTTTTGGAGTTACACTCCATGGAAAATAGTGTTTGTGGCTAGTCCTGAAACTAGTCTAAAAAACATTTTTTGGGTAAAAATGTCATAACTTATTCATAACAGATCCAAATTCAGTAAGACCAAATGTATTGGTTAGAGTATAGTCTATAGTATTTTGTGTAAAATTTTCATATCCATACAACAAATATTTCGTGCGGGGCACACTCTACAAGTTCGCTCTCTAGAATAAGTTAGAATTCAACAAGGTATGTCATTTTTGCTATACTCCTTTTATAAGAGGTTCAAATTTCATAAAACACATTGAATAACATTGTGTACTATTTTTAGGTCTTTATTCATTACAAGTACATAGTTATGATTATTTCAAGTTAGGGTTGTTGACTAATCCAAAACTAGTCATGTGAGACTAAAGTAAAGTTTGATGAAAATGTTAGTCTCCTGTTGTTAAAGTTAAGGAAGTTTTGAAGGTTGAGGTACAGGTTGTTTCATAGTTGATGCACTTGTTTATGGTACAAGTTGATTACAAGTTGTTTGGTATAGGTTGGTGCATGGTTGATGCACTTGTTTATGGTACATGTTGATTATAGGTTGAGGTATTGGTTGATGCATGGTTGATGCATGGTTCAGGTTATTGGTATAGGTTGTTTGGTGTAGGTTGATTGATACAGGTTTACAACAATATATATCACAGTGATAGTGTGACAATGGTTCCATCATTATACTTATACGTCAGTGAGGTTGGACGGGGCAGGGATAGGTGGTTGTAGCCGGAGAACATAAGGGGTTGTAGCCAGAGAATTGGGGAGTTGGGGCTTCCCTTAGGCTGTAGTCTGAGAAACTAGGGAGTTGGAGCCCCCTTCCAGTTGCAGCTGGAAGACAAAGGAAGTTGGTGCTTCCAGTGAATGTAATTCTTCAATACATATAAGAAAAAACATTATGTGGTTTTCTCCCGCTTTGGGTTTCCACGTAAAAACATTGGTGTACTATGTATGTGTATGATTTTTCATTTGTTCATTTTTTATTTACTCTGCAAATATTGGATGATAATGCTACATTGATATAACGCTTGCAATATATGGTTAAAAAGGATTAGATTAATCTATTACTGATTCACCCCCCCTCTCAATATTCCAACAATTGGTATCAGAGAAGGTTCCTTCAAAAATAAGTTTAACCATTGAAAAATAGATCATTGAGAGCAATATGTATAAAAATGGAATACCACAGTTTGATGGATAGAAATATGCATTTTGGAGCATAAGGATGAAGACATATATACAAGCATAGAGATTTGAAATTTGACAATCAATTGTAGATGGATACACAACACCAGCAGTTCTGCCGACAAATGGCAGAGCAGTGAAATTGGATCAGAATAATTCCAAATCCACAAATGCACTTCTGAATGGTCTTGGTGAATTAGTATTCACCAAAGTTGCACATTGTAAATCTACTAAAGAGATTTGGGACAAACTTCAAAATATTTATGTAGGAGATTTAAAATTCAAAGTAGAAAAGCTTCAAACTTACAGAGGTTAGTTCGAACAACTAAAGATGAAGGAAGATGAGAGTATCGCAACTTACTTTTTATGATTTGATGAAACAGTAAATGCAATCTTGGGATTGGGAGAAGAAATCAAAGAATTTGTAATTGTTCTAAAGGTAATAAGATCTCTTCCTGTGAGATTTGACCTTAAGATATCAACACTAGAATAAAGAGAAGATCTAAAATCAATAAGTATGGATGAACTACATGGAATCTTCACAGCATATGAAATGAGAACTGAACAGGAAAATATAGATATAAAAGAAGCATCCAAAAGGTCAAAGAAAAAGGGAAAGAAAAAATAAAAAGAACATAATAGCAGCAATGTTGTCTCGAAAGATGATGAAGAAGCGACCAACTTTGTCAGAAGATTGAACAAGAGAACCAACAACAGGTATAGAGGTAAGCTTCCTTTGATTTTTTTTAATTGTGATGGTATTGGTCATTTTGATAACAAATGTCATCATAAGAAAAAGAGAAATGATGAAGGTTACTCAAATAGCAAACAAACATATAAAAGAAAAAGAACCACAAAGAAAGCTTTCAAGAAAAGCTTATGTACCAAAGAAGACATCTCATCATCAGATGAAGATGAAATCAGTAACAGTGAGACAAAAAGAGTTATATTCATGGCAGTAGAAGACTCTGATAAAGAAGACTCCAAACAAGAATATGAAGAGGTCAAAGAAGAATATGAAGAGGTCGAAGAAGAATACGAAGAGGCAGAATTTGACTACCGAGAAGAATTGTTGTGTGTCGTAGAAGTTATTAGAAGAGAAAATAAGAAAAACAAGAAACTACAAGAACATAGTTATCAACTTAATGAGAACTGTGACCTCAAAACGAGAACTCTAGCCCTTAAAACCCACATTTTTTCATAAAAAGCATGAAAATCAACCCCCAAATCAAAAAATGGTGCTACTGGTAGCACCATTTTTTGTAATCGGGTCAAAATTACAACTTTTTTCAAGAATGGGCTTAAATGATCAAATAGTTTCTAAAAAAAACTTTAAAATCAACCCCTAAATAAAAAGGTGGTGTTACCGATACACCATTTTTTGTAACTGGGTTAAAATTACAATTTTTTTCAAGCATCGGCTTAAAGAATCAAATGGTTGCTAAAAAAAACTTTAAAATCAACCCCGAAATCAAAAAGTGGAGCTACCGATAGCACCAATTTTTCTAACCAGGTCAAAATTACAACTTTTTTCAAGCATGGCCTTAAAACATAAAATAGTTGCTTAAAAAAACTTTAAAATCAACACTAAATAAAAACGTGACGTGACCTAAAGAAAAATGTTTTTCCTAAACGTTAAAATTGTAGCTAATTACAACCTAATTGAAATTGTGGCCTTGACATCAAATCCCTACACAAATAAAAAACCCAAAATTGGATCCTAAATAGTCACTTGAAAATTTATTTACTAATTTTTTTAAGGAAAAAATATTCA